>OAMK01000050.1:3567998-3584355 GCA_900205225.1 Saxicola maurus maurus | reverse complement strand
CTGGGGTGGATCTCTGCACTCCCCTGGATCCCCATGGACTGGGGTGGATCTCTGCACTCCCCTGGATCCCGTGGTCTGTGGGTAGATCTCTGCATCCCCCATGGATCTCTGCATTCCCCAGGAATCCCCATGGTCTGTGGGTGGATCTCTGCATTCCCCTGGGTCCCANGGGCTGCAGGGCACAGCTGCTTTACCATGGTCTCACCACAGCCTGCAGAGGAATCTCAGCTCCAGTGCCTGGAGCACCTCCTGCCCCTCCTTGTCCACTCACCCTGGTGTCTCTGTGCTGTTTCCCTCTTCTTTGACTGGAAGCTATAAGCCCCTGACTTTGTTTTGATTTTCTTCTTAAATATGTCACCACAGAGATGTTACCAGCCTCTCTCTTTTGGCCCAGTTTTGGCCACCTTGGGTCCTACCAGTTCCAGTCTCTGGTGGTGCAAACGGGAAGTACAGAGGAGCTCCTGCGTTAGCAGAGAGGAAAGATTCTCTGACAGACCCTGCTATCTGTTCTCCTGTGCTATAAAAAAATGTTTCTACCTTTCCTCTTGGGGAGCCACCTACCTTTATATGTTAGGGTACAACAAACTTTTCTAGCTGTTGTCAGAATGCTGGTAGACAGTATTTAGCTGTGTCCTGGTTTAGGGCAGTCACCCCAGGACAAGCTGCTGTGAATTCACATGGTGAACCTGATGACTTTAATAGAATTGTATGTTTTTTACTGTTGCTGATCATATGCCCTTAGTTTTATTGAAGAGGTACAAACCTGTTCTGCTGAATGATGCTTACATTCATCAGGAAATATGTGACATCCTAGGTTTTCTCCATTGTCTTGCTAACCCAAACCTACGTGTGTGAAGAGTTATGTTTGCATCCAAGAGAAGCTATCCTTTCAGGTTTTTCCATTAATTCAGTTAAAATTCCCAAATTAGTTCAATTAACTTTCAGCTGTCTCANATTTCTTAGCTTTCACCTTTTTCTCTTCCTTTTCTTTCCAAGAAGATTTTCGTTTTANAACACCTTGGTTAGTCATCAAAGAGACCCTTGTGGAAAAAGCTGGGATTTCCTTTCATGTGTCCCTGTGAATAAAATATCCTCTGTAAATCCTTTCAGAACCTTAGTGTAAGAGCCAGGATTTCTTGATTGGTTAGTTCATCATTTGCATGTGTATACCTAGTGGTGATGATACATTTTCAAATATGTTTTTTCCTGACACTTTCTTCTGCTGCTTTAGGAAGTAATTGTGGATGGATTCTCAAATCCTGAGAACTGTTAAGTTCAGGAAAGCATAACATAGACTTGCAATATTTCTCTCTTTCAACTAATTTTTTAGGGTCAGTGTTTGAATCTGAAACTGAAATCCATTTGTGTCATTCAAGAAATAGAGATCCAATAGAAGTCAGGACTCTGTCAGTGACACCTGTGCATCNGATTTCCATCTATCATGTCAATAACTATGTAGGCAAATAAATGTAAGTGCTTAATTGTCCCTTGTAATCAGAGGGATGACTGTGCATGAAGACTGCCTATATTCCTTTGCACCTTTTGAAGTAGGTTTCTTAGGTCTGTTTTTTCCTCACTGTTGTATTGAGCTTGTGATGGCCTTTGAACTATATCATAATAGAAAGTTTATATCCTTTTGCAGTGGGTAGGAGGGGTTGGCCCCAGCCACCCCTATGTATTTTCTCTGTCATTGTGCTAATGTGAAGAGGTGACAAGCACTTTCCTTGGTGGAACCTGNCCTTGTTTTTATTAATTTGAGAACTATGCAATGCAGCAAAACAAAGCTGAAAACATAACCAGTGCTGGTTCAGGTATGCTGACTTAAGTTTAAAAAGGGAGTCAAGCATGATAGAATAGAATCATAAAATGGTTTGGGCTGTNGTGATGTCCACTAGAATACTGATCCACAATTCTCAAGATCTTATGNTTCAGCTACATTGGTTGCAGCCCACCTTGACTCATTTTTATGATTGCAATCTGAAAGTCTGTAGTCAAAAGTCAGCTCTCTATCTGCTAGCTGTGTTTGCTGTATAAATGTTTTCTTGATCTGAATATGATTTCCCGTAAAGAGATGATGATGAGAGAATTCCTTTTGATTTTAAAATCTCTTAATCTACAGAAGATAATTTCCTCATAAACTTGCATATTTTCCCTATTTGCCCTGAAGCTATGGCTGAGAAACTTCTAATAATCTAGTAGAATTCCTAGGCTTGCTGATTCTTTGACACATATGAAGCAATTATTTGCATTCAGTTTCTGCATAGCTTATATCACACTGACACAAANCCATGTGTGAATGGGTGTTCTTTATATGCTCCTGTGAAAGTCCTGCTTACTGTGACCCAGGGTGCTTCTATTCATATAATAAACAGAAAGTTGCAGCCACTTCACATTATTATTTTAGTATGTTGGCTTTCATGTGGTGCCCTTGTTGGCTGGGATTGCTGTGGGGAGAAGGAGGCTCATTACACAGAAACAATTGCAGATTTTACATATAAAAAAAAGAAAAAGAAAAAGGNAGCTAGAGTAGATAAGAGATGAAGAGTCTGAAATGAAATTTTACAGTTGCTCTGGGCCATTGGAACTATCAGCAGAGTCTCCAGCTAGAGATTCTCTGAGTGTCTGAAGTTTAAGACATGAAGGTTTGTCACTTGCTGTATTCCTGCAGGTCATGTCCAGTCTAGTACCAGAACTCTGAGTTATAAACAATCTGAGCCCAATCCTGTTTAAAAACTCAGTGCAGAAGCTGCCATCATAAGCATCACTGTGATCCTGCCTTCTCANGCAGATGGGTAATACAACTTGGAAGAAGTCTAAAATCATTTGCTTAATGACTCACTGAGTTATTTGTTTGCTGTTTACATATTCTCAAGAAACTACTGGTGTCCTCAGGCTTCCTCTTTTCCTCAGCATAACTGAAATTTTTTGATTATGAAAGCCTTACCACATCCAAGCAGGAAGCTGAAAGATTTTATATTAAGTTTGTGTTGGCCTGTACTGTGCTTTCCTGTGTGTACCTATTTCCCCACCCTTTGTGCAATAATGTGAGAAGAAGAGTGTATTTTCTTCACATTTAATATTNTTTTGCAGATGTCTTAGACATCCAGGCTGCTCTTTGCATTTACTCTGTATGGCCAAGAAGCCCTCCCTTTTCTGAAACTTTTCCTTGTAAAGCCAAATACTTCAAACATTCATTTGTTCACAGTCATTCCTTCTCCTTTAATCTCAGTGGCTTTACTATAAATTTAGCCCACATTTTTAAAGCTGAAGTTGTTTCTCTGATTGTCCTTGCTGCAAATGCTGTTTTTCACTTGTTTACTTTCTGCATCCTTTCCTTCACTCCANTTCCATGCAAATGAAGTGGAAGAGAACTTGTGCTGAAAAAGCACATTTTCCTCTGGCACTCCCTCTCAAGACAGACTACCTGTGTGCAATGCTGGCAGCTNCTTGCCTTTTACTTAAAAATTGTCTGTGAATGCAGCTGTGAAGAGTTTTTGTACCACATGTAAAATGTCAACAGAGAAGGATGGTACTTTCCCAGCACTTTNTCAAGTGCTGCTGTGTGTGTTGTGCTGTTGGCTGGGAGCTCCACCTGCCTTGCCAGTGCTTGTACCATATTGACTCCAGTCTTCCCATTCTAAAAACATTTCCATCTTGTTACTGATTCTTGCCATATAAAAATGCAATTTCTTTCCTCAGTGGTTTGAGGCAAGATTTCCAGAAGGTAGCTGTCCTGGGGAGAGAATGAGATTCAAAGTTTATTAGAGAATCCCTTCCACTGGGTCACAAGGTGAAGAAAGGACCCCCTTGCTTTGTAAACTCCTTCACAGAGAGGAGTCAAGGTGCAGCAGGATCTAATCCTAGCCCCAGACTTTGTCAATGGTTTATGTTTAAAGGATTATACAGCTGTAATGAACCTTTNTACANCTTTGTCCTGCAGGATTAAGGATGGCAAACCAGATATATTTACACAAATAGCTATGATTTATTAAGATAATGATTAGACAAGAGGAATTATTCAGAATTATTTACTATGCAGTATAGGGGCTATAACTACTAGTATAGTATGATGCATTATTTTGAAGCAATATCAAAAAAAGTATATTAAAGCAATTGCAATAGAACCAGCAAAAAAAAAAAAAAAAAAAGTTAAATAAAGGTGATTTATTCACCCCTACTGATTGTGGGCAAATCCTGTTCACTTAACATTGAGTGCTAACCCTGAGGAGTGTCCACACTCAAGGGAGGAATCTCCACACACACTTCAAGAAGTGATTTGTTAGAAGACCTTGCTGTTGAAATACAGGATTAGTTTTTATAGTATAAAATGATTGACTGTCAGTCAGATGCCTCCAGGTCAGCTGTGTCAGTTCTGTAGCTATAGAGAAGTTATTATTAGTATGACTTAGTTCACAATGTTTTTTTTTTTTTTTTTTTTTTTTTTTTTTTTTCCTTTATTTGGCACTTTATGTTTGCCATATCTTCATTTCACTATCAGGATGTTTAATTTTGGGATTGGTGAGTCAGGCTGGTTTCAGTATTATTTAACACCAAAACAGCATGACTTCCCCTTCTTCATTCATGAATGCTCTTTGCAAATAGGGATTTTATTGAGTTGTTTTACACCATTGCAGAGAGAGCAACCTGCTAGAAAAGCCTGGAAATTATTGAGAAGCTGTAATAAAATTTATTTGAACTATTGTTTTTTACTCCAAAGTATTTCTTAGGCATAACAATGCAGGTAAAGCTGTCCTAATAGAAAAGAAAGTTTCTTGGGTGAGTGAAAAGTTTATGTCAAGATAATATCCTGTTTCTTTTACACAAAGTTTCTTGATTGAAACATAAAAATCTGTGTTTTCTGACCATTAGGGTTATGGCAATGCCAGAGNTTTTGCTGGTCACCTGGGAATGTTTATAATTACCAGATTTTTTGATGGAGCACTAAAATCAGGCTTGCTTGATAAGGATTCAAAGAAGCTGAGCCTTCAGGGCTTCTGCAAGGTTGTGAGAGTTGTTGGCAAGGAGAATTGAGGTCTGGAGAAACACAAAACTTAACCAGCTGAAGTCTTGTGTTGAGAGCAATTCAACATTTTTGGTATTTAATGGTGGACACTAAATTACTGAGTGAGAACTAAAAAACTAGAAAAAGAGGAGATATTTGAGAAACTGACTGCCCAATAGTTTCTTCTGAGCACCTCATGTAGTGGTGGAAAACTCTGTCATCGTTTTATACTGCATTGGAAGTGGTTTGGCAAGGTGTGAAGTAGTGGAGAGTGAAGAATTGTTTAATTGCAGTAAGCACAAACATATTCCATCTCAAACTTTGCATAATGGGCATTAAAGGGTGTTAAACTGCTAGATGTTTTCTAGGCTTCAGAATTTCTGATTAACATTATGGAAATAAAGCCACCAGCCCAAGAGCTAGACTACATTTCACTGCAAATTGTATTTCAGAGCTCATTACTGTATTTTTGTTGGCTTCTGGTATTTGTCTGTTTCAGATCCTATCATTGTGTGCTATTAGCAGTGCAGAAGAGTTAGTGTTGGTAAATGTTCCAAACTATGCAACACTATACTAGAAGACTTGTAGTTAAATAAATTACCTGTTTAAATGGAGAAAAGGATAAGCCTTTCAAAGCAATCCCTTAAGAAAAGTTAGATGTGTGCTGTGCTTCACTTGTGCATCATCTTGGGAATTTTCCATTTCCTTTAGCTAAGGCTATGCATCTGAAAGATGGGCTAGGATCACCATGCCANGTATCAAACATCAATTCAACAGTGTAAAATCATACAGCAAATCTACAAAAGCTATTTTTTTCCTCCAAAAATTGCTCCAGATTGAAAAAAACCATGTCAAAACAGAAGGGAATTGTAAATGCTTGAATTTAAGATGATGGAGAGCAAATCTGCAAAGGGAAAGGTTTGTAGAACCATGTGGAAGTTTTAGCAGCTTTATTTTCACAGTAGGGATAGGGTGACTNTGTGCTCCTAGCTGATTTCTTGGCTTTTTTGACAGATGGTAATGTATGAAGTCACCAAAACTCATATCTTACCCTTATTTTGGGNATTGATTTTGTATATAAGTGCAGTTGTACACATATTATCAGCCCAACTCTTAGGAAAATGATACATATGTGGTTGCATTAACACTCTGCTAGTTTTCACTGCATAATTCTTAAACTTTTGGCCAGTTTTGACAGCCAGCNAGACTGTTCAGAGATGCTAATTTCTTGTGAATACTGTGAAGAATTGACAGCTAGTCACAGAAAGGGAGCTGGATTCATCAATGACAAAACTGCAGTGGGGAATGTGAAGGACTTGGCAATCCTCTTCTTGCTGGCAGCAGCCAGCTGAGTAGGGNCAGGATGGAAATGCAAGCCCAAATTAGTTCTGTCCTGTGAGGCAAAGACAAATATAATTCAGATCCTTTTCCTTTTCCAGCGTGCACATGTTGGCTGGTCCATCAGCACACACCTGATCATGTCAAGTGTAGCAGAGGGAAGGAAAGGGAGATGGATAAGCAGCAGAAAAATATTTAAGGGTTACAGAAAAGTCCTTTGGAAAGCAGTCCTTCTTAATGTACTTACTATGAATCAGTGAGCACCTTTTTTCCTCCACTGTGANCACATACTTAGCCTGGAGAGATTGGCCAATGGTGTGAGAAGGAATATTTGAAGGAGAAGATGCTCTTCAGCACACAGCCCTTTTTGTTCTTGTCACTGCTTCTCTTTCAGCAAATGCTTATTTATAACATGATCATCCATTTATTAAACAGGCAAAACTATCAATACAAAGGGTGGGCTTGGTANGGTTTGGGGTGGTCATACTGAAAGAAGTGTAAAAAAAGCCAATGATCACTTTGGAAAATCCCTTGAGTTGGTTGGAATGTGGCTATACCTTCAGTTTAAAATCAATTAACAGCTTTAGTTTGACTTATTCAGGCTTGTAAGTCTGATTACATTGGTGACATTTAATAAAAGGTCAGGCTTGTTTNCCAGGTATTTTTCTGCATTTAAAANATGTAATTATCATAGAAATTATAAAGAGGGCAGATTTTTGTCAAATTCAGTGAGAGACTGTTCATCTATATCTTCAGTAGTAATAGCTGAGGCCAGTAATTCTGTAGTTGTATTAATAAGCTTTGGTTTGGAAGGTGTATTTTGCAACAAAGAAATATTTTTAGAATTATTCTTTCTGTGAAATGATTAGCCAATATCTTTGGATGTCTCATCTCCCTTGTGCAAGAACATTAATTTGAAGATCTCTGATCCATGTGCATTCATATTTCATTTAGGTACTTAAGACTGATCCTTTATTCCAATATTCCAGATATTCTAATAGTTGCTTTGAATAGAAACAAACAAACTAGAAAGGATCTGATGCTACTAATATTTTCTTTAAGAAGATAAGGAAAGAAGTGCTGCACTGCCAATTTCACCTGAAGTATTTCCCTCAAAAAAATACACTTAAAGAGGTCCTGCTTCCTCTGTACAGAGTAGATGTATCATTAGTACAATGCCAAGCAAACACCCTTTAATTTTTTATTTTTTTAAATCAGAGCAGCTAACTGCTGTATGTTCTGACTGTAGAGNTGGTTCAGATGTGGGATGTAGTGGTACCTCATGTACATAGAGTAATTAGACTACAGGGGCTGCCTGTTTTACACCTTATAATTTACCTGGAGGGGAATTTTNAAGCCATGGTAAGCACAACTTTATGCCTGTACATTACTGGCTCCTTCACCTGGTCAGTTCTTTTCCTCAGTCTGTCATGAGTCTGATTATTCCCTCCTGAGGAAATAAGGAAATACCTGGCATTTGCCTGTTTTGAGGATCATCTTCTTCTTTCTAGTTGTATTTCCTATTTGTTAATTGCAATTTTGAGTTCTAATCCTGTCTCAAATCATCTGGTAGTGCCTCTCAGGCAGAAATTGCCTGAAGATGTTTTAGACATACCTTATATTCTGTCAACCAAGTCCTTAATGAAAGTTAAAAACCACATACTATCAGGCCCCAGACAGCAATTTCCAAGGTCTCACNGTTTTTATCTTCCTGGTTTGACAGGAGCACATTGATAGCTGTTTTCTGAGTACCATCCTTCAGCCAACTTTATCCTCCTTAAGCATACTGACCATTCCTACTTACTTNCAGGGACAGTTAATGTCCCAGTTATGGCAGCAAGAGGGAAAGAATTTCGCAGTCAAATTGATAAAGTGCAAGGTGGAAAAAANTTAACATGCTCACCTTATATAAAAATCTCTTTGTGTTGCTTTCTGAGGAACAGATTTGTTCATTGAAAGGGGAGTTAAAATGCACATTGAATACAGTTGAATCTCTTGTACTGTGGGTTAATTACCTCATAATTGGAATGGGCAAAGAGGATACACCTGATTAGTGAGGATTGGTCAACCAGTATTTGGTNGCTCATTTTGCTCCCAGAATTCATTTTAGGTCCTGTCTTGTGTGTCTATTCAATAATGAATTTTCCACATAGCTCCAAGTGCTTCACAGACAGTAAAGCTGGGTTTTCCTCATTTGAACTGAATTTAGTATGGTTCTCCCTGTGATGGTTACCCAAGACCTGCTACAATATTAACTGATGGTCTATGCCCATGTGAATAACAAAAATCCTCTTGGTAAATGTAATTCCTAGAGTTCATGTCATGAACTGGCCTAATTTTATAACAATTTGGCTTCAGATTTTTGGTGAAGTGATGCAGATTTTTAAAATTTGCATTCTTGTAGAAAATTTGAGTTTTGATTTCAGCAACATATTTCAGGACTATCAGACTATTCAATTGTCATGATTCATTTTTCAAAATAATTTGGGAGAAATAGAAGTGTATTCTATNAACTGAATATGAGAAGAGATTCTGTGAGTTCAGAGTCATGGTAACTGATGAACCTGACAGTAATAGATTTTGCAATATAGAAGAGAATGCTTATAACATATTAATTCCTGGCAAGGAATCAGGGCAGTCAGGTGTAGTAGAAGTGTTTGTGTGAGTTCTGCATGGTAAATTAGTGGGTTTTATGTTTGTATGTATTTGGGTGCATCAGTGTTCATGCCTGTGTGCATGCATGTTCGATTACAAAATCTAGAAAATGCAAGCATAAAAAATAGCAAAGTACAGGTGCAACTATCAATTGTCATGTCAATTTTTCTTCAGTTTTGTAAAATGTTTTCTGTATTAAGTATAGCCTCAGCCTTGTAACTTCTACAGTTTGCTGTTATGTGTCATTTCTTTCTCCTAAGTTTCTGGACCATGCACNTGACAATGAGACCTGACCCAGCAATAGTTTCCTTTATTTTCCAGGGCTCTTGACAAAATTTTAACACATCCAGGACATTTACTCTGTCTCTTTTTCATGTTCAGAATCCATTAGTTGGCTGCAGATGGTAAAAATAACATATTTGTTTACTTGCCATACAGCCTAGTCTGTAAATAAATAGTCTGATGAACTAGGGGGGAAAAAGGAGCAGAATAAGATTAATTTCCCTTAATGTTATACCAGTGGAATTACTCCCCCTGTTAGCCCAAATTGGTGTCACAGTAAATTGGTCTGCTAACTTAAAGGAGTATAGTTCACTTTTTAACTTCTACCCCTCAGCAGCAGTTAAAAAAACCAGAGATGTAAATTGGTTATCAATTGGCTTTTAGACCTCATTCCCTTTGTCTCCAAGGAAGCCTCATTTTTCCTTGTATGTTGTTGCTATTTTTTTTGCTTCTGCTGCTGGTGCTGCTGTTACTGCTGCTACAATGGCTGCTGCCACTACCAGTCTTACTAAAACNAGTAATTTTTAAAAGAACTAATTCTACTTCTAAACATTTCCTTTTATTATTCACTTGTGGTCTCAACANCAAGAGAATGTAATGATCTCCACTTAGGTTGCTGGTACCTTTTTGCTGCTACAATCCATAGCACAGAACTNAAGGAGGTAAGAAAGGGGAGTTTTGCTATGCATATATAACATAAATATCTGATAAATAAGATGATATAACCAGCAGCCTGAGTGTCAGGAGAACTTCCTTCTTTTTCTTCTACTCAATCAGTTATCTATTTAACTTAGATTATTCTCAATTNATTTCAAACAAACTTTTTTTCTGTTCAATTCCACTGTTTTTGAGAATATTCTGGGTTAAATCACAGGTATAACTTCTGCTTCTTGCTATTTATGCATTCAAATCACATTATTTTTTGGATTTTCCATTAAAAATGTTTCACAAATGAGTCCACTTTACTGTAGAATGAATAAGGCTCAAGACCTGAGCATCNCAATCTCCATACTAAGAGATGAATTTGCATTGTAAGGAAGGTGAATTTTGGCAGGGCTGAACTCAATAAGGTTTAAGAAAAGTAAAGAGCCCACTGGAACCTCAAAAAAACCTTTGTTCTCCCTTTCTATAATAATGAGAATAATTGTGTGTGAAGAGATAGATGAAATGTCAATCTGCATATCTTTAGTCATTTTAGCCCTGTATGCCAACATAAGACTGAAACCTGAGTTTCAAATCAAGNTTATTTTTTCATATGTCCTGTCATGAGTGTTTTGAATACAGTGTTTCCCCACTGAAAAGGTTATCATCTCTTCTGCAAACATTAGGACAGCCAACAATCTATTTTTCTATAGCACTTTTCCAAGGAACAAGAAAAATATCTATAGCATCCTGAAAAACAGAACTTGTGCATTTAGAATTGCACCTAGATCAATGATTTTCCAGATGTATAATTATCAAGATCTGAGTTGCTAAGTACAAACATCAAAAAGTATTACACAAATTGTCACTCAACATCAGTCACTCAAATCAATCTGTGTCTGCTTTCCTCAGTATCCTCATGTGGTCTCTCTAACTGAAGTAATTATTATGGAGGATTGCAGTACTTCTTAAAGTCTAAAAAAAAATTTCTGTGCTACACAGAAGGGTGGCATCAGCTCAGAACAGAGCAAATTCCTCTGGCCTTTAAGGATAATGAAACCTGAGTTTCTAAGTTTTTTTGGCAGTTTTTTTGGCCTGTTCAGTGTAGCTGGCTGGTTATTCTTGATAATAAGCAGTGCAACTAAGATCAGACTAAATGTCTTACAATGTCTTGAAATTACTGTTGAGCATTCAGAGGAAATTAATTATCTCCATATTATGCCCNTGATATGACTTGAAACAATTTGAGTGAGTTTGGGTACAAAATTAGTATATTTTTTCCTTTTGTATGTGTTGTACAAAATTTAGTCCTTCTGTTAAATCCACATGATTCTGTCTGTCAGGCACAAAAATGAGTCATAAATGCCAAGCTGGATAAAAATCCTATCGTNTCTAGCAAAGATTAAACTCCACCACATGCTTTGAGCTCTGAGTTTTGCCTGATAATGAGAGCAAGAGAGCATCAATGTTTGGGTTAAATGCTTTGGGCATTGTAGTGGGCACTCCAGTGGCAACAGTAGCAGCACTCTGAAACTCCTCTTGTCCTCCCAAATTCCTTATCCTCTGTCCCTAAAGTGGCTCCCCAAGCTTGACAAGGCTTGTCTGTGCCTTGTGCCTGGAGCTAGGGCCACAGATATTTAATCCCTTACTAAGAAACTCTGAAAAAAAAATGCTGCAGCCATAAAAGGGCTGAAAAATAATTAAAAATAAATAATTATCAGGGTGAATGGACAAATACCATCATGGGCTCTTCATCCTGTATATTGTCCTGGCAAGATAGAAAACACCAGCATATATAACCATGTGACAAGTACAGACTAATCTGAATGCTAATTTGAAAAGTATAATCTTAAAATAACTTATGAACTGAGTAACTTTTGACAGATAGCCATCCTCTTTCTATCAAAAGCTGTTTTGATGTTAATTCCCTTTCTCTAAGCTTGTTTTAAATTAAGTAAATAATCAATTTGTAAAATTACAACTTTCCTTTACTTTTTTCTTTTGCACCTTTTTTTTCTCCTGGACAATCTACATGGATATGAGGGAAGGCTTTTTGGAATAATAGGTCATAACTTTGAAAATGTAACATTTTCTGCTCATATTGAATTAAATGGCAAAATTCCTACAAGCATTAATGAATCAAGAACTGGTGTCCCAGTATAACACTGGGATTTGATTATTTGACTGGAATTCACTGAACATGCTGGTTTCTATGAGAAACCAAATATGATCAGCTTGTGCAAACAAAACCAAGCTCACAGAGATTTCTTATAAAACTGCTTTTGTTTCTCAGCACTGTGGACTGACCAGGGCCAGCATTCAGTTTCAACTCAGGCAAATNAAAAAAGAAACTCCTATTTTAATAGNCTGATTTACCTTTAAGTTTCTAAGACGTTTCAGAAGGTACTTAGCTTTGCTGGTTTAAAATTATTTTTTTCAAAATTGTATATGTTATACTTTAATGTGACACTGGCACTGAATGGTGCCTCCAAGATGCTTTGAAAAAGGAATAGCAAGGCTCTTTGCNGAAGTGACTGGGGCCAGTTCTATCATCTGTAGTGGGAGTTTGTCTTCAATTGCTTATCACTGTGGCACCTGAGGAGAGAATCATGGTTATATCCATTTCATAAGCTTGCATTTGCAATATTTGAATCCATTACAAGTACAGAAAATGCAGGGCTGCACAGCCATACTGTACCCACCAACAGTGGAAATGAGCAGCTGAACCTTGTTAGGATGTTTTTTGCCTGCAGAATGTTACAGGAGGACACCACTTATCTTTTACTGTGATGGCAGTGATGACAACCCTCTCTAGAGTTCTTGTGGGACACATGTTCTACTCAGGTCTCTTAGGTTCANTTTCACTCTGACCATGAAGGGTTTATGGAGGTACCAGGGGAAAATGTGTGTAACATGAAGCAATTAAGAAAGCAACACGTTTATAGTGGTAGTGATGAAGGTGAAAAGCAGCAAGGACTGCCTGTGACTGGGTCATGTGGGGTGGCATCTGTCAGTCTGGCAGCTCAGAATCTGGAGCCTGTGCTNGGGCTGGAGGAGGAACCTCTGCTTGAGGAAGGATCCTTTGGTGCAGATCTTGCACAACACAGCTTCAGCATCTCTGCCTGTGCCTGCTCCTTTATTGGGCTCATACAAGAGTTAACTCATCATTCAGAGTTTACAAGAGTGAGGCTGCTTAGTGACTAGACATTTCATTAAAATACCAGAAGCCATCTGTCATTTAATTTGTTTTGATTTGCACAATGCAGCTCTGAGCTGCTGAGTGAATGAAGAGCTTGTCTGGCATTGTGTGCTGCAGCCCAGCCACAAAGTGAGGGACCTGCAGTGGGAGAGCAGCTCTCTAAATGGGAAAGAAATGGCCTTTCTGAGTCTTTTGAGAAGAAAGCAAGGAATAAGAAGGGGAGAGTGAAACAAAAGGTGCTCTGGAGCCCTAGAAGNTACAGAGAGTGTATGTGAAAATCAGACAAGATATTAGGAAAGGCAGAAGACACTAAACACAACGGGAACCTTACCCTATAAACCTAAGAATGATAATGTTCATGGGACAAACCCTTTAGGGTTTAGCTTTAAAAAGATTGATAATCTTAGACTAGCTAGAGTCATAAGGTGAATACTGAAGGTCAAGGAACTAAAATGTAGAAAATTCAGTGGAGGATTTTTATTTAAGGAGAGCAGCACAGACCTTTAGCAATTTTTTTTCCCCATTTCATCAAGGAACCAAAGTCTACTCTAATTAATAGTAGAATAAGAGCATGGAGAAGGTTTTCTAGTTTTAGATGAGGAATTATCTGGTTACCTGGATTATATGGAACAATTAAGAATTTCTCTCTATTTTACATGAGGAAATTATCACTGCAGTGGTAGGACTCTACCATTCAAAATTCAATGCATTATTTTGATATTAAAAATGTACAAATGTTTCTATCCTTTTCAACTTAATGAAAAAAATCTTATTCAGCATATCTGGATCTCTATATTTTACATTTGTGCTTAAAACTGGACACCTAGAATTTTTTAAAAATCTGTAGAGATCCAGAGGAGAACAAAAAAAGTCACAGGAAGCCAAGATGGAAAAAAACCAAACATTATGTAAGTTGATGAAGGAAGGCAGGACAGAGGTTTGCAGATTAAAGAATTATGAGTGTAAAATGATTCTACCACATTCTACCACCTCCTTATTTTCTTGAATATGCCTAGTAGAAAAAAGTCTTTGCTGTTTGCCTCCCTGTTCAGACTGAGATGCTGCTTGAGGTGTTGAAGATGGAGATCTGGGCTGATGTTGATTTTTGCAGTAGAACTTGTATGCAGCCTTTATTACATTGCTTACTTACCAGATAATTAGCACTATCTGGATTGTCTTATAATGTTTTTTGAGGGATCTGGATGTTGATCCATATATTTACTTGATAATAACCTGCAACAACCTGCCTTAGTGGTGTAAGACAGAAAAATTTTGCAAATCTTAGACAATAAAGGCAATAATAGGAGATCTGTAAATGGTGTAGATATGCAGAAAAGGTCATTAACCAGCTCAGAGACCTATGGCAAAAGACATAGGCCCCAGGTTGAGTCAGATTGAGAGCTCCCAACAAGACGAGACTGAAGAGAGCAGTGGTGGAACTATGGGAAGAAAAAAAAAATAATTACTTTTGGGCATCCAGAACCAGTACCTTATATCCCAAAACAGACTGTAGAGCTAATTATTCCACATTAGTCTGTGAAATTAACAAATCCTTCTCCATTATGCTCCAAGGGAGGATGACTTTCTTTGTTACTGATTAAAGACTGAAATATACAGCTGACATGGNGATTAGCAGTTTGGTCCAGCTGATAATTTTCAGTGTCAACACATGGAAGGGGAAAAAAACCACAGAAAACAAAAACACAGTGGAAAAGAATTGGTGCCAGCTGGTCCTGAATTCTGATTTGAGAAGAAGCAAGTATTTGACTCATAATTATCTCTATTCTTGGGGAAAAAAAGAAANGCATTGAATATGCAGCATTAGATGTTTATTCAGGAATTAACTACAGAGTGTGCAGTTAGAAGTGGGTATGATGGAAAACCATGCCAAAACTGTCAGTTATTGACAAAACCAGCTGGTATTTGAGCACTTGAGGGGCAGGAACCACCAGATGGCAGGAGAGCCTCTCAGAGAGTGGCTGGGACCTCAGCACCATCTTCAAACGTGCCGCGTTTGCTTTTTCCCTGGGAAAAAGAAGCAGATTCACCTATTTTCCTTCTTTCCAGAGAACTTTCAACCGTCCCATTTTTGTGGAAAAAAAATTTACCCAGTGTCTCTGTACTTTTGCAGCACACCTATGAAGGTTTTAAACACTGTCTGTATCTCAAACATACGAAAAATTGTTGTATTCCATCACACACCATCGTTTACTCCAGGGTNGAATATCCATTTAAAAGCTCTTTTGATTTTTGGTCTTGATTTAAAATAACAGGAAAGAAAATCCAAGTGAAAACAAAACCAAAAGTGAAATCAGGCCTTGATGGCTACTAATGCATGAATAACAGATCTGTTGTAATTTGAAGTATATTTTAAGAAACCTTTTTTATACATCCTGTGGGAAAATAACATNGTTCTGGAAAAGGTATTGAATACATGGGAAGTGAGCACCATTATTTATTTCATATGCTCTTGATATAGTTAGGATTATATAGGTATGTTAGATTTTCTAGTTTCTGATTTGCTATTCTACAAGATCATATAACCATAATATCTAATTTGTAAATTTATGTCTGTTCTTAGAAGTGCTTTGAAGCACACAATTTTTTGCTCTCTGTGAAGAATTTTAAATTCTTTCTCAATCTAAGTAGAATAATAATAGTAAAATATTAGCTCCAACAAAAAGAATTTGAAACCCAAAGACCTCTAACCTGCCTAGAGACAAAACTGAGATTTTTATGGCCTGTGTAACAATTCTGTTGTGCCTGGTTCAGCAANTTCTGAAACCGGGGATGTTTTTTGCATTATTTGAATGATAATGAATGATNTATGTCTTGGGGTTATGGGGATGACTTTTTTCAAACATGTTTTAAACATAATTGCAAAGTCTTGTAACAGAAATGGAATTAGGAATTTATGTCTCAGTCACAGGCCAAGAGAGAACAGTCTCAGAGACCTGGAGAGTGTTCCTGCTGCCCTGTAATCCAGACCCTGAAAAAGTCTTCTAAACATTGTTTTGTTTGTNTGCTTGTTTTTTTCTTTTTGTCTAAACCACTCTGTGCTTAATCATTTTATTGAACTAATAGATTTTGTTATGATTTTATTTTATTATCTTGCAATTTAGAATTCCTTATTACTTAAAGTACAATGCTACAGAGCATTGGACCTCCCCCTCTCATTTATTCCCACTGCTGTGGAAATAGTCAGGGGAAAGAAAGAAAAGAAAGAAAGAAAAGAAAGA
>OAMK01000050.1:3555077-3567958 GCA_900205225.1 Saxicola maurus maurus | reverse complement strand
AAAGAAAGAAAGAAAGAAAGAAAGAAAGAAAGAAAGAAAGAAAGAAAGAAAGAAAGAAAGAAAGAAAGAAAGAAAGAAAGAAAGAAAAGAAAGAAAGAAAAGAAAGAAAGAAAGAAAGAAAGAAAGAAAAGAAAGAAAGAAAAGAAAGAAAAGAAAGAAAGAGAGAAAGAGAGAAAGAAAGAAAGAGGGGGCTGGGGGGGCAGGGAGAGAGAGTAGAAAAGTAGAAGGAGCTTCTCAGTTTTAGAAAATCATGACTGCCTCTGCTATACACCAATTTTGTGTTAAACCTCAGTCACTGCTGCTGTTATGGGCTGTCTGCAGACATGCTGAGCCAGGCAGTGTTTGGCTGAGTGAGGAGACCAAATCATGCTTCTCCTGGTAGCAANGGCAAATTTGATTTACAGGGAAAAGGGACAGGATTTTCCTCAGGATGNTTAGGAAGGGTGAGGGGGAAAATAATGATAAGTCCATCAGGATTGCTTCAGGGAAAGACAGCTTGGATTAAGAGTAATTTGATCCATGATATCTATTTTAAAAAAATGTAGTAAGCAGTCCTGCTGTGTGCCCATAGGCAGGGGTCTCCTCCCATGGAACCTCCACAGTAGTTTGCCTGTCCCTTCCTCTCCAAGCCATTTCTATACAGTTTTCTATACTTTTCCACCATATCTCACACACAGCAGTGTTTCCTACTCAATGCTGAATAACCATGGCATACCATCTAAACCAGAAAAGTTGGATTCTCTCTTCCCTAAATTAGACTTGCCCCTTTCAATTGAGGCACAGCTGAAAATATATTTTTGTTTTCTCTTGTCCCACCTCTGCTTTGCAGGACTGTGTTTTTAAATGTCATGGGACATTTTTAAAATGTGCTATGTCATCTTTCCATGACAGCATAGCTGAAGTTTTATTATGAGATTGGAAGTACTTATGATTAAAAGCACAAAACAACATGGGATTTATCACTAAACAGTTGTGTGGAACCAGGAAAGGTGGTTGTGTGTAGCATCTTTCCACTGGTATTCATGGGTAGTGGTCTAGGGGTTTTAAGAGTCTCATTATATTTCTGTGCTCTCTTTCAGATAGCACCTCATAAAAAANTCCAAACCAACCAGTTTTTTAGTAGAACAGTAAGTTAGTAAAAAAGTGTTTTTAAACATGTTTGTAAATCTGTTCCTATTCATAATGTGATTGACTTCTGAAAGAGCATTGTCCCTTAATCTGATAAAAAACATCATTTTATGTGACTGAGTGTCTCTAAACTCCCCCAAAAATGAGAGGACAGCAAGGAAATCCAAAACCATCTCAGGGCTTGCTCACTTTTGCCTTTTTCCCTTTAAAATCTGGAGTAAAACACTAAAACTGTCACTCTAATCTCATCTATTGGTACAATTGCCTTTTAAAAAATAGAAGTATGCATGCATGCAAATAGCATTTATTTTCCTTCATATAGTAAATACTGTAAAAAAGTAGGAATGTAAATATACTTGCTGACTCTGGTACCTTCTGCCTGTGCTGTATTAGTCATAACAATTCTTATTCTCTTTTCTGTAGTACTGTCATTACAGCACAAAATATTTACAATTCTGCTGAAATGTGCAATTGACACAACAGTGAGTCTAATAGCAAAAGTGCAGCTTTTAAGGGCAAATTACATAAGCTGATATGATGTAGGAGATAAATGCTTTACAAGAAATCATGTCCATGCCATGGAAGGTGGACAAATAGGGCAGAGTCCAGAATGAATGCCTGTCTCTTCAGAACAATACAAACTCTTTTTGACATACAAACAAATCCAGAATTTAATTTAGGTGTTGCAAATTATATTAAACCACCATCTGGAATTTAAGCTGTGATAAAAATATAAGATTTTCTTGCTGTTGTACATGTAGGGTATGAACTCTGCATTTAAAAGAGCATATATATGGACCATTCACCTCTATCACATCCTCTCAAAGTAAAGCTTAAACATAAAATCTCTTCTGTTTTCCCCATTATTTTTCTGTAATTATAGCTTGCATGTACAGAAATTCCAGGCTACAAAATAACAACAGAAAAAAACAAACAAACAACACCAAACAAAAATACCCCAAACCCCCAATCAATCAACAAAACAAACCAAAACAACAAACAAAAGAAAACAATCAAAACCCCCCAAACNCTGAGGGATTTGTAGTTAGGCAGTATTCCATGAATCATTGCTGCAGATGCATTCAATCCCCAGAATGTTGTTGGCTANTTCAGGTTAACTACCAGAATCATTTGCCTGAGAAGCAAGATTTAATTGTTTTACAACTATCTCTGTGAAGTACAATAGGGATTACAAATGCTCATTGATTATTCCATTGGGTAGAGTCAGGGACTCTTATTCTTGCATTTCTCATTCATTTTGCCATTGCATTCTCTTTGAAAGCTGACAAATGGGTCTCAGCAGGTGAAAGNAAAGAAACCTGAAAGGCTCTCTCTGATGAATGAAAATACCTCAACTGCCCTCCCTCCATTTTTTGAGATTAAGAAACCTTATTAAATCATGTTTTGTTACNTATTGATTGAGAGGGAGCTAAACCAAAACCAGCAATGGCAGGATGGTTTAGGTGTTTTCATCAATGAGCTTTGAACAAAACTACACTTTCCTGTCCTTTTGCTGGGCAGGTTTTGTTGGGGATCCATGACTATTTTTTGTTTTGTTTTAGTATGTTAGATTTTTTTTGTTTGTTGGTTTTTTTGTTTTGTTTTGGGGACTTTTTTAAACTGCTGACTTTTATTTAAACTTTTATACAAGCAATTAATAAAATTGCACCAACTTCTTCAGTCACAGATAGCCAGCAGCTGTCCCTCTAGTGTGAGTGATTCATACCTCAAGTTGCCTCAAGAAATCCCATAAATAATGTCAGAGTTAAGAAACTTGGGGCTTTTCCCATTTTTGTTTTCTGAGCTGTTCTGAGCAGTGATTGCAGCTGCCAGTGACTGCAGGATGCCCTTGATTATTAGAAGGCTGGGTTTGAACAAACTGTGAAAGGAAGTTAAAAAACCACTTTGTAAAATTTTCTTCTGGAAAGCAGTAAAGAAAACCACAGTTTGTTTGTTTTTTAAATAATATTTTATTTTATTTTATTTTATTTTATCTTATTCTTATTTTATTTATTGCCAGTCATGTCATGAGTTTATGAAAACTACTGCAAAAATACTCTTCAAGGCATTATTTTATTTTATTTTATCTTATTCTTATTTTATTTATTGCCAGTCATGTCATGAGTTTATGAAAACTACTGCAAAAATACTCTTCAAGGCATCATCTCAGATGTGAATCTGTCTGCTTTTGAGGAGACACCTTTAGCAGGACTGTGTGTTGTTTAACTGGCAGTGATTATTTTTAGAGCTCAGCACATTTCAGACTATGGTAGGAAACAATGAAACATGAGCAAACACTATTTTAGTTCTACAGGTATCTTTCTTCTGATAACTGAGAATTTTCAGCCAGGCTCTGAGAATTTATCTCCTTAAATATTTTGCTTGGGATTTAATTTCCTTTTTTTTTTCCTGTAAATTGTGTTTCTTTTATAGGCAGAAGACCCCTGAATCAAGGACATTGTTTGGAGGAATAACAGCAGAGAAACTGTGAAAACAGCCTGTCTTCAAACAACATGAATGTTCTATGTAATTAGTGATTCTTGAATGCAGGAAACTGTGTAAAACTTTTGCTCTTGAATTAATTTTGGCTGAAGGAAAAAAAAAATCCCCCAGATCATAACAATAAAAAAAAAAAAGAAAAGAAAAGATGGTTGTAAAATCACCAAACAATAGCATGTTTGAGATAGGAGGGAAAAAACTGAATATTTGGATACATAATAAATGGATANACTTTTTATTTGATTTCCTCCTTCCCCAAATCCTTCTAAAATCTTAATTATTTTAATCCCTCGTGGTGAAGTTCAAGGTTTTTTAAACTGAGACAAAAATATTTCAAATATTTGAAAAGGAGATTTTAGACAGCCTGACACCACTGTGTATCATCTCTTAGTTTAGAAAACACTGAAATGNCACTTTCAACCAAACCCAGAATCTAAAGTTGATTAAAGAAAAGATATTGCTTTGGGTTGAAAAATCATTATTTTCACGACATTATTTCAAAGACAAACTCAATTCTTATATGTTGTTTGTCTGAGTCTGTGGGTTTTGCTTTCCTATTATTGGAGTTTGATTCCAACTAGGTAAGGGGTAACAGAGCCAGCAAGGAGTAATGTGGCCTTAGAAATTTAGTCAATTTAGTGCAATTATTTCAATTATGTGGAAGAATTTTGCTCAAAAGCAAACACATTGTGTTACAAATATTTCATCAAGCTTCAGTGGTGTTATTATAAATTTCATTCATAAGATTTGAACTGGTAACCAAGGGGGTGCAGAAGAAAGGACAGCTGACACTTTTAAAGATGCAGTTTCTTTTCNTGAGGAATCTATAGCTGTAGGTCAGGCAGAGACATTCCCTTGAAGCTGAGCATACCCATATATATATTTTTTGCTGAGTATTTCAGTGTGAGCTAATTTCTCAAGAAATTTGTGCTGCATAAAGAGTCAGGGGAAAAGCACATAGGTGCCTCTGCATAGGTGGAGGGAAAAGTTATCAATTTTGTTGTTCCTCCTTTATATTTTCTCTCCTTTTTTGTTTGTTTTTGTTTGGTTTTTTTTTTCCCCCAGTAATAGGTTTTGACAGCTTTAGAGTTGCACAATGCAGAGATATAAATTTCCTTTGCAAGCACTTATTTTCTTTCAGCTCCCACCCTTTTCTCCATTCTTCCAGCTAATTAAACACACAAAACCTTGTGAAAGCCACAGTTAAACCCATCCTGCTAACAATTTTGTAGTGTGTCTAAGATTAAATATATTTTAGAGATATATATATATATATATATATATATAATATATTTTAGAGACCTAACAAAGCCTCTTCATGAAACAATACATTTGGCCACACTTGAGGTTGCTGAATAACTAGAATTATAATTCAGGGGTTAAGGANTGCATCTGCATGCAGAGAAATTTTAATGATTTTGTAAGCTATGGTTCTGAAAGTGTGATCCTTGTGTGCAGGCATTGGTACAAGCAAGAACTTTATGGAGTGGACAGGTAAAACTTTGTGCTTTTTGCTTCTGGATAAACTGATTCCAGTCATTAGCAGGATAGTCAGTGGGAACTCATTCACTAATTGGGTGTAGATGCCAAAATGATAATATCTTAATACAAGAACAAATGTAGGTGTAAGTGGGAAAAAGGTGAGGCCACNTTGGAAACATTGGTGCCTGCTCTTTGTGGTTTCTGGGGGCTGCTGGCATCACAAAACCATTGCCCTGCTGAGCACTGGAGGGAGAAAAAGGCCCTGAAACTTCCTGCACTGCAATATCTCACATCACTTTGTCAGAAATGATAAATGAGGTCCCACCACTGCCCATCTCCAATTCCATCCACAGTGCTCTTGAAGCAGCATCGTGGTTGATACCCTCAAGATATTGACAAGGCTGCTTGGCATCTCCTTCTGAATCATTCTTCTACTTGTAAGATTTCCATATCACCATATTTTCTGCATGATTTTTTAATACAATCAAAAATATTAAGTGTATTTAGAGTCAGTAGCTGTAGACAAATTGCAGAGAATGAGAATTCAAACAGGTTGCTTATTTCATTTGAAAGCACTTGGTAAACCTACCTTTATTTATATGCTACTGATTTATTTATTACCTCATTCATTACCATGAAATTATGAGGTTGTGAAGTTCTTTTTACTAATGCTNTACATTTCAATGTAGAGCAAATTTTGTGCCTGTATACCTTTCTGCTGAAAAGGTAGAAACCTAGCTGCTATATAAGAAAAAAATTTACAATTCTACTTCCTAGCACACATAGACTGAAGTAATATCAACAAAATGAATAAGGCAGAAATGGTCAATGTAAAAATCTTCTGGCAAAATCCATCANTATTCTCTCTTATTAAATTAAAACTATCATTATTAGCATAAAATTANCATTATCTCTCTTAAGGAAAATAAAAATATTTTGATGCAAAAAACCCCAAAACAAAGTCCCAGAATAGATTAAATAGATTATCTATAAATACACAATGAATTTAAAGGACAGAAAGAAGCAGAAGTACACTGATTTTCACTTTAGCAAAGTATAATAGTTGAATGCTTTCAGTCCTGTAAAACATACAATGTGTCCTGTCTGAAGAGCTATGAAAAAAAAGCAAAAGTCTTTTTAGAAGGAAGTTCAATAAGGCATTGCATGATAGCTAAACAATTTACAAGCTGCTTGAAGAAAGTGAGTTATACTGACAATGAGANAGTGATGTTAGCTGCAAATCTAATGACAAATTCCTTTTGTAGTTTGTGTGATCTAACTGGAAGTCATTGACAATAGATACCACACAGGTTTAGAGTTTAATGTAATTAAACCATATTTGGGTGCTGGTATGAATATTGAGTATGTCTGTAGTTTTATTAGATAAGGTGTGTATTCCTTAAACACCCAGCTGCTTATATTTTGTCTTGCACAGCAATGTGGATAAAAGCAGGGAAGGGAATAACCTGCATGGTATTTTCCCTGTGATGAAAGTTTTCTGAGCTTAGGGTGCTGACAGATAAACTTTGGGGTGATTTGCTAAAGCACTACAGACTTCCCTAGCTTTNTATTTAGAACTGGGTTAACAATGAGAAAATCTTTCCAGCCTCAAATCCAGCCTTGGCTTTAAAATGCAGCAGCTAATTATTCTCAGCTTACCTTTTTTCTTATTTCTCCTTTNTAATGGCTTTTTCTTTTTCTTTTTTTTCTCCTGGTGTACTTTTCTATTTGCAAGTGGGTGTACTTTCTATTTGCAATTTTTATTCTTCTCTTGCTTCAGAGGAGCTCTCATTCAAGAGGCCTGAAGCAGGTTCTGCTGAAATATCTCTACTTAGCTCTGACTCTGCAACCAGAAAACCTCAGTCTTGTCTCTTAACATGCAGCACAGCACTGGGGAGGCAAAAAAGAAAGAAAGGAAAGGAGATAAAGGCATGTGCTTGCTAGATCCATCAACAGTAAACAGTTGGAGCATCCATCATGATGCCACAGNTGAATTGTAGTTGACTGGAGGAATACTTCAAGCCAGAGTTTAGGTATTTTACTAACCTTATTTCATTGAGTTGAGGCTGTACAGCTCNATGAGGGCCCTCAACCACATCAGTCTGAAATGGTTTGAAAAGAATTCCTGCTGAGCCGTGTATTGCAGACTGATGGGACCATCCTTGTATGTGCAATTGTTGCCTGTATTTCTTCTGTATTTCTTCTGCTGTTTCTGGGAAGAAGGTCACTTTTCCCTGGGATAAGTGTGGAGGAATATCATAAGAATCAGAATAGGACTAGGAGATAATAGCTGTTTTCAACATTTTGTTCGGTTCTTTCAAGCTGCTCAGGGCATGTGTGGCAGGTTGGATTTGTGCCACTGCAATTAATTTCACACTTNNGCTTCCTCTTCTCATCAGCAGCACCAGTGACTCAGATTTTACAGCAGCAATAAGCTTAGTTTCATCTGAAGATTCCTTGATTTCCCATTCCTTGGTTTGGTGTCTTTGCTGATGAACACATCCGATCTCTGCGGAGAAATGATGCCAACACATCTGGTCCTGAGTTGCCATCCTTAGNTGTCCCCTATTCTTGCAAAAAATGCAATGAAGCCTGCATCTAGGGCTGAGTTAGATGTGTTTCAGAGAGCCCAATGTGAACTGAAGAGCTTTTGGAAATACAGACATTAAGGGAACCATAACAAAATGGAATCTACTTCTTTTATTTTGTGGTGAATGAGCTCCACTCAATGCCAGGAAAGGTTCCTGCACCTTAATGTATAATACTGCAAATGGAGAGAGCTGTTGGAGAAACTAGGAACAGGATGATGGCCATTGAAAAAAAAGCCAACCTTTTTTTCTTTGTCAGTAGCTCTGGGTTTTGAAGTAGTTTTCAGTAGTCTAGAGTAATTTCTATGGCTGATGCAACACTACCTAATGTGTGATATCTGACAAAGCTGTGTCCTGTGCCTGTGTTTTCTTCAGCTGAAATACTCAAAGCATGATTTCCATCATCTTTTGTGGGTTCAGTTGTGTGCCAGCTCTTTACTGTAGCTAATAGATAAATGCAGATAAGGTGACATGGCATTCATCTTGAATTTGAACCTGCATTTTTTTGCTCCCTCCCAAANAGATAAAACTGGTAAAAAAATGAGCCATAAAACTGAATCACACACTCCTGCCTTGTCTTCATTCAAAGGCAGATGTAATCTCAGTGTTGATTGAGGGTCCTGAGTATTTCCCCATTTCTCTGCCACCATGCTGTGTGGCTCTTAGTAACCTGCCCCAATTTCCTCATCCACAATGGAGCAATATCATCAGAAAGAGGCAGAGAGGACTCATAGGGCATGCAGGGTATTGGGAACAGTACAACATCAGCAACACAGATACAGAACACTACAAAGTTTTGTCATCAAAGGAGACTGCAATGACTACAATGACTCATTTAAGAGTTGGACTCAGTGATTCTGGGTCCCTTCCAACTCAGACTACTCTGTGATATAGAAAGATTCACTTTGTTGGTTTTTTTTTCTTTTCTTCCACAAAGGATGTATCCCACTCTAATATGTGCACAGAAACAGAGACAGTCTGAGGCATGGCTTAACAAGAGAAGTTTTTTTCCTGGTGATTAACAACTGCACTATTCTGCCTGACTGTCATATTTCTGAGGAAATTTAGGGAAGGACCAAGAATTGCAAGTGAATAATGAACAGGAAGACCAGGGCTTACAAAGGGTGTTAAAATGGTGTTGCATGGGGAAACAATATAGTNCATAAAGCCCTAGTGGCATATATTTTTCATTTTTTTATTAAAGGTCATGGCTTATCTATAAATAGTAATTTCTGGGTACCTGCCATGGTCATCCATAGTGAGAAATAATTGTGGCATTTTCACCTAGAGATAATGAATCATAACTAGGTGGTAGAGAGTTGCAATCCAGGTATTTATATGGAAATGAATCTGAATAATGAGTTTACAAAGTCTCATAACTGTCTTACAATGTCCCTCTCTTTTGTTTTTTTTCTTTCTATAAAACAAAAGTCTGTGAGAAATTAATCCCTGAAGCACTTCTCTTTTGCTGAGTGATCACCAACACACACCATTGCCAAGTGGAGATATTATTAGATCTGATTCCTTGATTGCTTCTTNGGGGAATTAAAAGTATTTATAGTGTTTGTTGCTATGTTTGTTTATTTCAAGGTGCTTAATGGGTGTGATGTGTTTTTGCTTCCCAATGCTGACTCATGGTGTGGCATTAATCTGATTTTAACCTGATTTTAATAAGAAGCAATTTTCAGCATTTGCAACTGCCCCTGCTGAATTTGCTGGAGGCTGAATTTTTTGTGTAACCCCTTCAATGAGATGCCTTTGGTGACATTNCAGTCTGTCAGGAGCTGCAGGGTTCTTGTCCATATGCCTTCAGGAACACTGACATTGTAGGACATGTGCAATAAGAGCAAAATGCAGTAAGAATCTCCTCTCAGTGGATGCCTTTATCAGGAAGAGAGAGATCAGAACATGGAAAATTTTAACATCTCTCACAGCTAGTAATTTATGGCATGTTGAGTAAATGTGAGCTTTCCCTGTGCTCAGCTTCAGATACTGAGAGTAATGCTTTTCTGTTTTGTTGCATTCTCTCTGTGAATACTCCTTGGGTATTGCTGAGATGAAAGAGATGCTATTTGTTGACTGATCTGTAATACAGACAAGAGCTGAGTGACACCAAGAGTTGGTTGTTGGAGACATAAGGCAGATTTGAGACTAGAAAACTATTCCAGTACCTGCTATTTCACTATTTTAAATCTCAGCAAGAATTTGTAGAGGGCGAAGAAAGAAGTGGGAAAGGAAACTTTACTAATAAGAACTGTGATGAATTAACAAATATGACTAACTAACTTCTGAAACACACCCTTCCCTCCTTGCCTGGCTCTCTAGCAGGAGTTGAGAGAAGCCAATCAGCACTGTCTGACACCAGTAATTCCCTGAAAATTGCATGACTGTAGCTACAGGCAGAGCTGTGCATCCCCTCTGGCTCTACTGTGACTGTGACTGGCTTTACTAGGTAATGCTATAACCCAGAGCTGATGCATGAATTTGGAGGAGGGGGTGTATGGGCAGGACATGGTTCCAGCCCTTGGCTCTGTGTTACCATCCTGCAGGTGAAAGCAGGGAAGACACACAAGCAGCAGCTAAAACCAGTGCAGCTTCCCCACCAGNTTTACTTCCATCATGCTTGGGAAGGCAGAGCATTAGAGCAGAGGCTGCATTTCCACCAGAATGCAGGGCTGGCACTCTGCAATCCTTCCTCTGCCCTCCTTCTCTCCACTCAATTTCTCTTCAGAAAGTTGTGCTGCTCTCTAAAAGACATTTGTCTTCCATTTGCTTCCCATTGCAATGATTTCAGAAGCAAATGTGCTTCAGCTATTCCTGTCTGCTTTGCCCTGAGCACAGTCAGTTCATCCCTCTTTGGCATGCTGGGTTTGAGATGCAAGGGCATGGAGCAGCTAACAGCTTTAATGAAGCAGCACAAGTGGGAAAAATTACCCATCCATTTGTAGGAGTGCAGAAGAAAGGTGGACCCATTCTAGCTCTTAGTACATTTTGCCATGTCCCTCATAAGCTTTTGGAATGAAGATGGGAATTTACACCAGTTCATCATCTGCTCACCTTCAAAATGTAAACACACAACCATCTCCCACCCTGTGAAAATCAAGCCAATAGATTTTGTAAGCAGCATATAAAGAATTCTTGTCTCTTGCTGTGTTTATCAGCTCATGTGGGTAATGNGGTTAAGGTAACAATCTGAAGGGTGCACACCTCCACATGCCCTTATTAAGTTTACATCAGTAGCAAAAAGCTGAAAGGAGGCTCTTTAATNGTCTCAACTCCTACTTCACAGGAAGAGCACAGAATCAGACAATTTCTGGTGGCAACAACTCTCCTTTGCAGATCTGGTCTTTGTTTTTTCATGCACATGGTTAGAAATTTGCTATGCAAAAAATTTTTGTTCACTTATATGCAGTAAAGCAGCTTCAATTGTCTGCATTAGGNTTTCCCAGAACTGCTAATATTGCTGCTAAATGGATTGTTTTACAAAAAGAAAGGGTCATAGTCAGTGGTTTCTTCTCCAAGGACAGCAGCAGCAGCAGCAGCAATTATTGGTAGTGAACAAGATATATAGTACTAAACTGGGCTTTATAAAGTCTTATATGTGGCAAAATCACAGCTGTAACAAAGGCTGGAGTTGCAGCATNGTTATCCCCTGACTGAAATACAATGTGGTTCTTTTCTGCAGTGTTAATGAGTATGTTCTTCAGCAAGGCTTAAAGGTTAAGCTGCATTCTACAGTATTGTATAGCAAGAGGGCTGGTCCCATGACACAGTTGTATTTCTAGTGTAGAAAATCCTTAAATAGACNAGATGCTGTAGATTCTCTCCCTTTTTCTCCATCCTTCTAATGCATGCAGGTACACTTTGCCCTAAGGATATCTCCAGACAGCCACACTTGTTGATTTACTGTAATAGGAACTGCTTTGATATGATGACAGGGTCATTGTCAAGAGTTCAAAAGATTCACTAGTCGCTGAAACACTTCATGACAAAATTTGACTGCTTATCAAGCAGTGACAAAGCAAACATTTTTCAGAAATTTAATTGCNATTTTGCAGTTTACTCAGGACTCCTCATCAAATATACCTGATACTTCAACTCTATGCAAGTAGAAAAGGTGTTATCAATTCTATTAAGTAACAGATGAAAATCAGAAAAAATTAAAAGAGATTGTCAGATCTTTACATTGGCTGAAAATACTCAATTGACTTTCAGCACTTTGATGTGTAAAATCTGAATTCTGGCTGTAAGACAAGAAGGAAAACAAGGTTGGGANCTACCTGTTAGTGGCAGACTTCTGGGCACCTGAACACCCTTGTCCTGATCAAGAGGGAGATATGTGCTAGCTGCATCTTCATCCTTTTGCAGCAGTAAAGTTCTTTTGCATTTTGGTGTTACATGCCTTATAAATGGTAGGTTTAAAAAAACCACCAATACAATAGAAGAAAAAACACCAGAAGTCAGAATGTTAAGAAAAATAATTTAAAAGTGTCTGATTCAGGACCTATACACTGCAGTATCTTCCAGCTTTCTCTGAGACCTTTTTTAGGGCATAGAATACCAGTTTTCACTGCTGTGCCAAGCACCAAATTCTACCTGCTACAGCATCTAGTCCTGACAGGAGATCTCAGCTCTGCAGCTCTGCCATCATTCCAGCTGAAGTGAATGTTGCTGGATTTCTCACAAAGTTTAGCTAAAATGCTGAAAATTGTCTCCCTCATTTTATTAAATTTTATTTCTCAAAATGTGCTCTGGATTTTAAAGTGGGATTTTTTTTCTTCCTTTCTTGATACTAATCTGATCATCCCTTAAATTAGTTTCTTAAATACTAAATGATGTTACAGGCTTGTGGAGAAAATAACTCATCTTCTCAGGTGTCTGGTATTTCATGACAGGGTGCTGGAAATTGTTGCTGGAAAATGTATGCAACCCAAAGGCACTGAAGGATCTTAACATGTAGTTTGCCTCTGTTTCTTTTATTTTACCACCTAAAAATAAAGATGGACCAAGATATAGTGTAATTCAGTCAGATAGAATTATAGTTTTTCACATTGCCCTGGCTTTGAGAAACAATCAAATACACCTGTCTGCTACCATAAAAATATCTGGAGAGATATAACTTCTATTGCATCTTCCCATATCAAACATGAGATGGTCTTCACATTCCTTGAGCTACAAAGAGCA
>OAMK01000050.1:3503023-3554599 GCA_900205225.1 Saxicola maurus maurus | reverse complement strand
GAAAGAAAGAAAGAAAGAAAGAAAGAAAGAAAGAAAGAAAGAAAGAAAGAAAGAAAGAAAGAAAGAAAGAAAGAAAGAAAGAAAGAAAGAAAGCACTCAGGCAAGCAAGCCTTAAGAAAAAGAGTTGTTTATTACTGCAGTATGGAAATGAAGGAAACCCCCAAGTTGTGTGAGACTGTTCCTTTTTATGCTGTAAGCACCTGCACATGGGAGGCTACTCTGACCCAGTGTCAGTGTGGGAGTTGCACAAGAAGAACCAAGGGCAATTGTGCAAGGTTCAGTTTTCTCTCATTTGCTGTTTTTCAGCGCCAAGTGTGGCATTTCAAAGTGTGGCAGAGTGGTAGCTATTCCAAAAATCCTTGGGTTTGCATCAGGTAGGGGTCTGTCTAAACATCTGGTGGAGCTGTTAGATGTTGTAGTGTTAAATGAATTAGAGAAACCTTGCCTGGGTGGGAACAACGTGGCAAATTATTAAAACACATGTTAAAGACCATTAATTTTAAGTATTATTCAAAGTGTTCTGTTGAGCAACACCTTTCAGGTATATGTTGCAGGGAAATGTTGTGAAAACTGATAGAAAAAGCACCACAAAATTCAGACTGAGATTCTCAGGAAAATGTGTTGCTTGCAAAAGTGGATATGGGAGTCAGTGAAACCCATGAAAATTGACCAGCAGATTATTATATCTCTCAGATATTTTCCCTATTCCTCCAAATGACAAAATTATCCTGTCCATTCATGGATCAGCTCATGAATGACACTGGTTTCCTCATGGTTTTTTCAGAAGGAAGCAAAAGCTGTATTTGCTCACATTAGTGGGCTAACATGAAAACCCACAAGCTGGGAACTGATCTGTGAGTAGATCAGCTCATTCTGAGCTGGTCATCCATCAGTTTGATAGATGGATTAAACAGGGAGGACAGTAATGGCTTTAGCATCCTGATTTCAATTCACTGTCTCAGGTCTGTTTGTCCTCTCAGCTGCAGTAGACACTTTACCTCCTGCTAGTGAAGAAGAGTGACTGCCTGTGCTAATAAGCTTTTGTTACAAGTAATTCAAAGTTTGAAGCACGTTGCAGAAAATTCAAAATTTGAAATAACAGCCTCCCACCCTAACTGATTTATGTTNTTGCAAACTTTTATTGGAGTTTCCTCTTGGGAAGAAGCAACTCAAATGTCTGGCTTCCACAGATCACTAAATTTGCAAGAATTTTTTTTATTTATTTGATAGAGGATTGGAGGTCAACTATTGTATTTAAACTAGAAGCAATGTCAAATGCACTAAATTATTAGATAGTTGGAAGTGAAAGTTTTCAGAGTATTCACAATCTGTGAGTGAATGGGCCACCANTGGGTTTGGCTCATTTGGGGGTTCCATTTTTGGAATGAATCTGCCAGCAATTATCAGCATAGCCCTCCTTAGACATTTAGGTAATTTAATAGTATTAAATGTTTCTAAAATAAGAATTGGGTTATAAAGTTTATAATTTAACTTAAGAGTCATTTATTCCATTATTTAAATTTCCCCAAAGAATTTGATCATGGTACAGTCTGACAGTGTATATGCAGTATTACTGTGACCATTACATGNGGGTCTTTAACTGCAGAAAATGCAATCATAATGAGTTATTTTAGCTAGGTTAACACTTGGACTCAATGATCTTTTCCAGCTTCAAAGGACTTTTCCAGCCTAAACAATTCTATGATTTCTGGTTCATGCATTTTTCTCTACTTATAATCATAGTCATCTATGGTACCCATCACAGACAAAGATAAAGACTTTTACCCACAACTACATGAAGTTTTTTTATATGGAATGGCCCAGATTGTGTAGAAGAATGTGCTTGAGATGTGTTTCTGTGAGCAGAGATGTGTAAAAGTACAGATGGATATGTTCTAGCAATCCTTCATTAGGAAGACAAACCTGACAAGAAATGTTATTTGAAGAAACATTGCCAGAGCCCCATGAAGAGGGATGCCTTGCTCTCTGAAGACCATAACTAATCTCTTATCTTAGTTGTTGTTGATATTATNATATCCTGATCACACTCTAACACTGCTAGCCTCAATCTTTACTTTCATTTTNATTTTTAATACCTTATGCTCCTTCAGCTTTCATGCCTGTCTTGGCTTGCAAAGCAGGATGTAACCAAAATTATGTGTTCTATCACCATCTGTTGAAACCAGGATGGGCAGTGCTCTTTGTCTTTTGCATGACCCATCCTCCCTCCAGGAGATATCTCCTGTTAATGGGTCCTTGAGTCCCAGNGCATGACTGATAAAATTACATCATCCCACTGGGAGGTGCTCCAGCCAGGGGNAGGAGCCAAGCCTTTCCTACCTAGATAAAATCTGAGATTTGGAACATCAGAGCAGCCTTTTCCCACTGGATTCCAGAGGAAAACCAGATCCTTCTACATCATCACTGGACCTTTGTGGGAGAATGAATCCTTCTACAGAACCACTGCTTCAACTGAGCCACATCTGCCACTGCAAGAGGACTGCAGCCACCATTTGTTTTGGAAGTAAAATTAAGATCCTCCACCCTCAGAGACATGTAAAGAATCATTTTGCATATAAGTAAATTGCTCCTGATCTGGCAAAATTCCCCAGATAATCTCTCTGACCCAATAACCTTTGTTTGGTGTTTCCTTAGGAAATATTTTTCACTGTAATTTTTCACTCCTCTAAAAGACACCTGTAAGAGCAAACTCACACTGCCTTGTGGCTGCCCTGCTGTCTAGAAAGATGGCATTCCCTGGGGACACATTCCCTCATCTGCAGCAATATGGTCTCAACTGCAGCATTGCATGTTTTAGAGCTGCTTCAATATCTCAAACCCCTAGGTGTGCCCAGGAAGAGCTACCAAATCTTTAGCAAATTGCAAGTAGGCAGTTAAAATGCTCAGCAGGAGCTGAGTACTCTCCATTGTGTACCTTTTTCTGCAAGTTGGCCCATTTCCATCCAGTTTAGCAGTATGTAGGGTCATTAGAACAAAATTTGGTTCCCAGAGATGCTTACTTGTCGATTCTATGAGAAGATGCCTGAATGAATACAAACATCAGGAGCATAAAGAATGTCCATGATTTTGATTTGACTAATGAAATTTGATCATGCTCCTATGAAATCTGCTTATTTAGTGCAGGCTATGTTTTGGAAACTTTTTGTTGAATCAAATGTTACATCTATAAAGTGAAATTTCAGGGTTGTGTCCTTCTAAAGACTAAAAATTTCTTTAGTCCTTATCATAAACATGTCAGAAGACCAAGATTATAGCATCTTTATCAGTTAAAAAAAATCATTTTGAACATGAACTTCTANACCTTTCAGTCTACCAGAAATTCTTAGTTACTTCTGATTATATGATTATTTTGAAACATTTCACTCTTACTTGCAAATGTAAAGATTAAGTTAAATATATGATTTGCAATTTTTTTACTTGTAGCTTATATGATTTTATTGAAAGTGTTTTTNTTTCACATTAATCTTTTAGGTTAGGCAAATCCAGGCAGTATACAGAAACATGGTTTGGGTCCTCCATTTTACACATTCTGTGCCTTTAGAGTTTGTAAATTTCAGTAACCAGCTCCATTTCCAACTCATTACTCTTNATGTAACTCCTTTCAGTTTTTTGTGCAGTAAATACCATTCTGTGAGATCTTGAAATTTCATATTTTTTCTAACACAATTAGGGGAACTCAAAATAGTGGTAAAATCTCTGTGTACTCAAAATAACCTTTAAATTATTTTTTACTGAGGGTAAAACCATCAAACTGTGTTATTATTGACTTTAACTACAGAGCATGCAGGTATTTTCTCTCATCAGGGAGAGGAAGAGCTGGTACCCATCCAGTGTGCAGACTGTGCTTTGGTAGATATGTTTGCAGGATCTTACTCATCAAACCATCTGNTTATCATGAAAGCAAAAACTGCTGTGCATAATTAGACAAAGTGGCCAGTGGGATTCACCAGAAGCCAGCAGGGCAAGCAGATGGTNACACTTCATTTTACAGAATCATAGACAGTCTGGGTTGGAAGACCCCTAAAGATCACCCATTGTGACCTGCATGCCATAACCAGGGACACTNTCCATTAGACCAGGCTGCCTAAAACCTCATCCAGCTTGGCCTTGAGCACTTCCAGGGAGGAGCATTGTCTTGGTTTGAAAGGCAGGTGTTTGTTAAGAAAGGCAGGAGCCTTTCTTGAAATGGACAGTGTAAAGCCCCTCCCTCCAAATTATAATAATTTTGAAATTAAGGAGATCTCAGGCAAAGATATGGGAGTAGGAATAACAGTTCTTTACTAGGAAATATTAAAATAGAAATACAGTGTTACAAAAAAAAAAAAAAAACAAGCCCAAACCACTGACAGACCCAGAATACAACCTGACATCCTGTCAGTCAGGGTCTTGTTAGCATTCTGATTAAATGGTGGCTGCAGTGACAGATGTGGCTCAGTTGAAGCAGTGCTCCTGTAGGAGGGCTCAGTTCTCCTCCAAAGGTCCAGTGATGATGTAGGAGGGTCTGGTTTTCCTCTGGAATCTGGTGGAAAAATGCTGCTTTGTTGTTCCAAATCTCAGATTTTATCTAGGTAAGAAAAGCTTGGCTCCTTCCCCTGGGATGTTGTAATTTTATCAGTTAACAGAAGATATCTCCCTGGAGGAAGGATGGGTTGTGGAAAAGATAAAGAGCACTGCCNATCCTGGTTTTACTAGATGGCAATAGAATACATAATTTTGGTTACATCCTGCCTTGCAAGCCAAGACAGGCATCCACAGCTTTTCTGGGCAGCCTGTGCCATTCCTTCACCACCCTCTCAGAGAGGAATGTCTTTCTAACACCTAAACCCTGCACCCTTTTAGTTTGAAAACATTCCCCCTTATCCTATCACTCCATGCCCTTATCAAGAGTCCCTCTCCAGCTCTCTTATAGCACTGTTGGTTACTGAATACATTCCAGAACCTTCTTCCCCACAGAGAACAGCTCCTGTCAGCCTTTCCTCATGGGAGAGGTGCTCCAGCCCTCATTACCTGCTCAATCCAGTGAGGTGATGACCTCCTTATTCTGGGTGCCCCAGGAATGGATCCATTGGGGTTTCATGAGAAAGGAGTAGAAGGAGAAACCCTTCTCTCAATCTGCTTTGGTCACACTTGTTTGGCTACAGCAAAGAGGCTTTCTAATCTGAGACCTCACATGCACCAACACTCCCAAGTCCTTCTTAGGGCTGCTCTTAATCCATTCTCCTCCCAGCCTGTAATTTGTGCTTGGGATTGACTCAAGGACATGACTTTGTACTTGGCCTAGAAGAACTCAATAAACTTTTCTTATAACACTTGCAGGAATATAATAGCTTCAGACAATGAAATTTGCAATTTCACTGAAATGATATGAGGAAGGAAGACACACAGATGCACAGGTGCAGATATGAGTACATGCCTCTTAACCTGTGAAAACTTAAACTTTGTCTCTTTAGACAACCAGGTAAAAAAGAAATTNGAAACTAGTCTCATCTCATGTCTCTCTCTTGCCCATTGTCTACTTCATCTGTGTGGCCAAATTGTCTTTTTTGTTTCTTTTCTCATTTGAGATGCATCCATTCAACANTCAATGAAGAAGAACATATGTAAAAAAAATTCTTAATCTAGAAAATGGGCAAACTATCCTCCTTTAATTTTCATTGATGAGGATTTTCTTAAACATCTCCTTGGATGTCACTCAGTGACTCTGAGTTGAGGTTTGGTTTGCCACACTCATATATTCCTTATTAAAAAGCCAGTATTTGCCATCTGTCTGAGCCTTCCCTACTGCCAAAAGCAGTGGAAACAGACCAAGTGAACTTCAGAAGGAGGCAGCTAGAAAATACCAGTGGGGGAGGATGCTCTCCATCTTTTCTTGGTGGTCCAGATAGATAACAGCCAGCATTTTGTTCCTCCAAAAAAGCATGCTAGGAANGGGAGAGGATATGTTGCAAAGGCAGAATATCAAAGGCAAAGTGCAGAGGAAGGGTTAGGAAGACTTAGGAGGATAAGGGGAAAGAGTGGATTTGGGTTTAAAAGATACAAGAGGTTGCTTGAAGGTTCAAGTCAAGTGTGGGAAGAATCCTAAAGGATCTGACACTCCCTCTGCATACCTCACATCAATTTTAAATTCTTTAGCTGATTTCCACTTTTGTCAAATTAACTTCTTTCCAATTAGACTTGCTCCTAAAATAAAATGCCCTTGATCTTTGCTAATATTTGTAATGGAATTAAAATCCCCAAGGATAAAGACATTAGAATTCAGAGGAAAGTCTATGTTCATTTTTGTATTTACTTTCCTATTACTTTTCTTTAGAATTAATGCTCTTCCTAGCCTGGATTCACCCTTGGAAGTCCACGAGGATAATTACAGAACATTCCTGTCTCTGGAGGCAGCAAACTCCTCTTCATTAGAAAGACAAGTTCAGGGTGCAGAGTCAGATTAAGCCTGTTTCTGAAGTTTCAGATAGAAATTGAAGTCGTATTTTCTTCTTATACAGACAGAAGAGCAATACTTGCCCATGTTTCCACTGTGATTTTGAAAAATTACTTTGTCCTGTCTTCAAGCCTAAAGAGCTGGACCAACACTCAGACACAGTGGTGGTGAAGACCCTTTTGCCCTGGTGCTCTGTGGACTGCTAGGTCTTAACTCTGTCCTGGTTTAAGGCAAAAAATTTGGGAGATAAATTGCAAAGGGGTCCCTCTAGAAAGCAGATTCAAGCGGCCCTGCCTCCTCCCGGTTTGGGAAAAGATTTTNCTTGGAGAAAAGTGGAAAAAACCTATTTATTTTACAAGCAAAATATTCACAAGTATAAAAATGAACAATATTAAACAATAAAACCTCTTGCTGTTCTGAAGAGATGGCAAATTCAGAAAGTTCTTCTCGTGGGTGTAGCTCAGCTGGCTCAGTCTCTCTCAGTCCCTCAGTGCTGGAAAATGCTGTCCTGGTCCCTGGTGGGACACAGGTGTGAGCTCCTGGTGTTCTGGGTTTTCAGTCCAGAGCAGGGCCCATCAGTGCCAAGAAAAAGAAAAGGCACAGCTACCTAAAAAACCTAACTAAAAACCAGAGGAGAGCTCTGTCCCGCTGTCTGTGCTGCAGACAATTCAGCCCATGAGAAAGAATGCAGCTGCTGAAAACAAACTGCTTCTTCTTCTCTCTGCCCTCACTCTCAGAACCAGTCTTAAGGGTGCATAACTTATTTCTGGGCTAAAGAGTTGAATGGGGATACAATTCAGCATCATAAAGTCACCCCAGGACACTATTCAAAATAATTACACTAAAGCAGTTCCTATGTGTAAAATGAAACTTATGTTCAAAATACCATTGATACCTCACATTATGATTTGTTTCCACTAATCTTTTAACTCAAAGTCTCCAGTTTTTATCAATATCACTACTTTTGGTAACACAGGCTGGGAAACACCTAATTAAATGATGAGCATTTATTGGTATAGTGATGAGAGAAAGGATGGGTCACAGGAAACTGGAAATGTTCAGCTATTCTGCAAGAGAAATGTCCATAATGCATTTAAGACTGGGTTCAAAACAAAAGAAAGCACAAATGTAGATGAAATTGTCAACCTCTTTTCATGCCAGATTTGTCCAGAATTGCATACAAGGACTATCCTGAATGGTCTTTTAATTTCAATTGTTTGCACATTAGTCCTGAAACATGCATCTGATAATGGGAACTCAAAGTTTGCACAAAAGTTTAAGATGGGTCATGTTTCCATGTCTTGACAGCTCAGAGGATGGGTAAGATGGCAACACCCTCTCATTCCCCATCTGTGGATAACCACTCTTTCCTTCTTAGCTGTCAAAGGAAGAGCAGCAGGAGACAGGAGGTTTCATGTTCAGGTTGTGAATTGCTCTTGTACCTCCTGGTGCCCAGGACAATGAACTGAAAATCCATGCTTTGATGGTGACAGTAGCTGGAACAAGTTCAGTGGGAAAAGGGAAAAATGCAAGAGAAGAACAGGCATGAAAATGGGACTCTCTCATTTTTTTTATATAAATCATAGCAATTACATAGACAACTGCACACCCTCCAGAAAGATTGTGTGCCCTTCATTGAGGGACTTTTCCTTAAGAATTTTTCTGAGGCCATGGCAGACTGGCAATGTCTCACTGTAGATCTTCCCACTGAGTTAATTAATGAGCAGACATGGCCAAAACATCCAAGGATTGTAAATCTCCAAATGCAAAATTGTCTATTTCAACAGTGGTGGTAAATGCAACTTTTAGCCTGCTCCTGCAACCTGGTCACATGAAATGGTCCAGACTGTGTGCATCACCCCATCCATTTAAGTGAGCACCATCAAGAAGACGTGCAAAGCTCACAGGGCATCATTTTGAGAACCCAGCCTCCTTTTCCTACCCTGATTCAGGTTCTCTCATCCTGAGAGTGAGAAAGCACATGCAGGGGCTCCACTCTTGTCACTCTGACTATGAAATCCAGAGTTCAACATAATTGTACTCACACACATCAGCCACAAGGGCCAGGGCAAGGCTGAGGTGATTGTCATTAATGCTTTTCCTGTGTGTAGGAGCCACTTTAATGAGTAGCACTTTAATATGTACACAGGCTCCTGTCATTCCCTCCTGCCCACATCCTGCTTCTTTCTCCTATTTTTCAGGCACCCCCTGAAGAGTCACAGGAGCTTCCACAGGGGGATGCACACCAGGGAAGGAAAGGTGATGTGCTGTCTCTCTGAGGCAGCTTTTCTGTGCCCAGGGCATTCCTGTAAATGAGAGGAGTATCAAGACGTGAACAAAACTCAGTTAAAGGGAAAGGATGAAGGGATAAAGTCAATGAAACTTCCACTATGCATAATGTAAGCAGTTTCTTCATCTGGAGTTATTCAGGCTGACAAGTAAGCAGTTGTCACTTTAACAACAACATGACATCTGTGTGTAATGCAGAGGAGCCACAGAAGTGCCATGTTTAAATGAGCTAAAACATGAAAGAAAGCTCTTAACCAATTCAGCTTTTCCAATTAGCACAGTGGAAGTGCCCCTTGTGTTACCACAATTAAAAATGCTTTATTTCTTCAGATGATTGCCCTCAAAATGCTCTTGCACTAACCCAAGTGAAAAGTTTTACATTCTGCCTGTTGGGACTTTTACCATAGGAAACATGGCCAGTTCTTCCTTTATGGTTACTTTTTCTCTACTTGGCTCTTTTGGTAACTTAAAACGGTTCTCACTTTCACTGGCTGCTCAAGAATTTTTTTCTGTACTCATAGAATCTTCAGAGATAGTTTGAGTAATTCTTCTGTCCTCAGTGTGGTGAGAAACTCTTAGATAAAAGAAAGGATCCAAATTTAGGTCTGCTTGCATCCCTTCTGGGACACAGCAACTCAATGACTGCAGTTCTTGCAGTTTGTGAGGAAAAATTATTACCTTATCTGAAAATTGGTCAGGAGCAGAAGTTCTTGCAGTGAATACTCAGGCATTTCATGTCCTCCCAGGTGTCCTGGCTTGAAAGATAGCTGTGCTAGGGAAAGCAGGGCCTTCCCTTGAAATGGAGAAATTAGTGAAATCTACACCAAGAGCCTTTTCAGGCATTGGTTGTAGGTATTGGTTCGGCACTTTTGCACTCTAAGAGATAAAAACAATGTTTTTATGGAGCTGGTGAAGGGGAGGAGAGCAGGAGGAAATTGCCCAGTGACTGCTAATAACCTGAAATTAGAGCCTCTCCTAGATCTGTGCAGGACAATTAAAATTTAAGGAGTGGAAAGAAAACAAATATTAATTCCTCCCTGCAAATTTAATGCTAGGCTAAAGAGGGCTGGGTTGACAATTCTGTAGTATTTCTGTTGTCTCTGCAGGTCTGAGCCTTGGCTCCATGCTCATTTTCTGTATTAAAATAAATGACAGTACATCAGGGGAAAATCCCCCCACTTTAACAGAGCACTGAATATTGCATGAACTTAGGACAGTGATTGAATACTGCCAGGTAACTGGATGCTTCCTTTAAAAGCAATTTTACACTATAAAATCCACCAACAAGAGATCTGTGGGTTCAATGGACCTGCATTTTTGAAGCTGAATATCCAAGATGTGTGCCATCTTGACTGAAGCTTTGATCTTGTGTTAGAAAGAAAAACAGCATTATTATCACATTGTTCTGCTCAGCTGACTGAGGATTTTATATTTTAAGAATGCTTTTGAGATGCCTAAGTTGAGAATAGAAGGATGTTGTGTTCCTTATTAAATGCAGTAAGTGTTGTAGTTTGACCAACATGGTGCTCCATCTAAAAATAAAGCACCTAAACACAACAAAACTATTATGAAAGAAGGTGTGNACTGAGTGATTGGCCAAACCTCTACCTGACACAGATAACTTAATTACATTTCTACATGATAACATTTATACTTGCAGGACTGCATGGATCTGTCAGTTCCCAATTTAAATAATGATTTTTTTTGTGGTTGAAAATGTTGGCCCATCCCAAAAATGATGGAAGCACACAGCATATTTTTTGAAATGTCAGCCTAGAGATTCTTGTTGGTTGGGTTTTGTACAATTAAAAATCCTTAATCCCCTGAAATATGATTAAACTTCAAAGAAAATGCAGCATTGTCAAGCTTCAGTGCTCAAAAAAAAAAAAAAAAAAAAAAAATCCTTAATCCCCTGAAATATGATTAAACTTCAAAGAAAATGCAGCATTGTCAAGCTTCAGTGCTCAAAAAAAAAAAAAAAAAAAGCTGTGCTATGTGCTCCCCTCTCAAAAGCAAGATGTTAAATCATAGCACTATTTATATATAGATGTATATATGTGGATATGGAGATAAATATACACATATTCAAATATATAGATACACATATGTAAACATATATATGTACACATGTGTGCAGATATATAGAAATACATTAAAGGAGCTCCTCATTTCTCCTCTTCATTTGTAAGCTATCTTTGAGTACCTGCTTCTCAGCTGAGGGACTATTTCTGTTCTGTCACTAGTCCAGGCAAAATGTCATTTTTAATTTGTTTTTTTTTTTTTAGATTTTATTTCTTTGGGCGTTTTTTGGTTTTTGTTTTAGGTTTATAACACACTTTGAAAAATTGTGTTGTTTTAGGTTTTTAACACTGTTTGTTTGCACCTGACACCACATAGGGTTTACAAGGACTTNAGTGTTAAAAATAGAAGTTCAGTGCTATGTTGACTTAGATTATTTGGTTTGGTGAAGAAAACTCTGCAAACTGTTCAGAGGAATGGGAAATAATTTCATTACCTTTCACAATTATTTCCAAGACTGTGCATTAAACTAGAAGAAACTTTCTGAAATCAAATTCTTTTATTCTGGTAAGGGTTGTTTCAACAGGTAGATGTCCTGTAAAAACCTCCACTGCCCAGAGGAAATCAAGGTGAGCTGTTACAGGATGGGTACAAACACCTACAGACAACTGGGAAGGGGCAGATCTCTGTTTGACCACAGTTATACATACAAATGTAGATAAATATTACTGTTAATGNGACATTTCGCTGAGGCTGTGTAAATTAAAGATGTGTGGATTCTTTTTTTTTTTTTTTTTTTTTTTTTGTTTGTTTGTAGTAGACAGGGGCACAGGTTGGGATAAACTGGCTGCCATCCCAAATCACTGTGGTCTCTGGAGTTCATGCAAGCCTCCCCTGACAGTGTTCCTGCATCTCAAAGTAAAGATTGTGCCAAGGAGAATGTTGTCCCTAGGATGTTCTGAAATGGGTTCTTACACCACAGAATTTCTACAGCACAAATGGATTAAATCTCTTAGAGCTACCACAACTTTGGCAAGTATGACTGCTCAGTGAATTTTTGTTGTTTGTAAGCCCAAAACTGGAAACTTGCTTGCAGACAGCACACATATGTTCTAGTATCTAAGTTTGGTTTTAATGTCTGATGTCATCATTTAAAATGATGAAATATGATGGGAAATGAGTTTCCCTTAATGTTCCTTTCAAAAGACAAGAATATTCCATTCTTTTTCACTTAGTACCGGCAGAAAAATCTTAATTGGAATTAAGTTCCAACAAAACCAAGGAAAAATATTAAATCTTTGAACTAATATTTTCTCCTAGCTTCAAACAAGGTCTGCTTTGTTTGCACAGGAGATACTAAGAGAACCAGCTTCTNTTTCTCTCAAAATAAATCATCCTTACTGAAATTTTCATTTTCTTTTAAGTTCAACACAAAATGGCTATGTTCATATTTTAAGCAATAAAAGAGTGATTAAGGCAAATATCTGGAGTTTTTAATTGTTCTTATTTGCATTACAGTTTTCCTTGTTTCCTAAAAATGTAGTCACTTTATTGGGGCTTTAGAAACTGTTTGTGTTGCAAAAAAAAAAACACCAAAAAACAAACAAACAAGAAAAGATAAATGAACTCATAGTTACCTACAATTATCATGTAAAAATAAATATGCTAGTAGTAAAACTTGCTTTGGAACTTGGCTCTTTATTTATCCATCTCCAGTTACATTTATGCCATTATAGGCATAAAGATGAGTTACCTGCTAAGGTTNTTGTTGCTCACTGTTGCCCAGTGCAGGGAAACAAGAGTGCTTTTTAATGTTTTCACCAAGAAAAATGAGTAAATTTTTGATGTGCCTCTGACTTAGCTTGGTTTTATTTCCTGGCTTCTTTTACATCTTCATACTGCATTGCTGATACAGGAGGTGGTGCAGACCAGTAGCAATGTGCCAGGCATTAAATAATCAGTAAACAATCAGACAAGGTGAAAAAAAAATCATGGTCTGAGTCAGGACAGAGCAGTTTGAACAGACTGAATTCTCTGATCCATGGCAGATAGCCCATTTTAAGATTTATTGATATCTTCCCACCTATTCAGCAGTAGTAGGGAAACCATGACCTCATTACTAGTGTAGGTGCAGTGCCTTGTGACATGAGATTTTCCAAACCAGTACACTAAAGAAATGTGTTTTTCATGGGGCATTCCCTTAAGAAACATTGNCAGTGGGAATAAAAGGAACATGCCTAAAATAAGAGCCATTCTCTAAGAATTTGGGCCTATCTGCCTGCTTTCTGTCTGACCCTGAAGTACATCTCAGAAGGTGTGGTAGTTAATACAAATAGTGGATACAACACACCTTCTTGCAATTAGAAGAAAGTGCTGTACTGTAATTAAGGGGTGAAGTGGAGCATGATGAACATATGGAAAGGGAGACCCTTAATAAGTGACAGAGCCTTCAAAAGAAATTTCTAATGCATTTGTACCATACCAATTTTAAGACTTTGCCTGGAATAAATTGCTATGGTTGGACTTTGAAGCAGTGGTGAGATTAGCATTTATAAAGGGGGCAATTTTCTTCTTGACTCTGTTAAATGGACAAAATAACTTCCAAGNCTGAAGCAGTAGTCAGCCCATCAATCATTGTCACAGCTGGAAGCTGGGGATCCCAAATGCTGATCTGTCAGTTAAATTCATAGTGGCACCATGTGGTGCTGGCACACTCCACAGTGTGGCAAAGTACAGCTCTGTTTACACAGGCATGCTGCTTTCTCAGGTACCTCCCTGCTGGCAGATCCCTTTGTCTGGGAGGATCAATTTNCTTTGCACAGTAATTTGGCTGGACTGGTGTTCTCAGTTCAGAGAACATAATTGCTGGCTAATCCTAGGTAATCCTGTCCTGCCTAGAGGGAAACAACAAAGGGTGCTGGCAGCAGGCAAATTTTGCTCTCCATTCTGGAGGGTGCTGCCTCTGGACATGATGAACTTTGATTAAAGCTGGTGGTAGGCAGATGTGTAGCCTGTAAGTGACAGAGATAACAGGAGGACCTACAGGNAGGCTAATTTACATGTCCTTAATTGTCCATCTCCCTGTTGCTCTAACTGGGAGAGGAACAGACACAAAAGTCAGTGTTACTAGTTCCAGCACTGGCTGGCACTTCTTTACAAGCCAAACGAGGAATCTTAGGCTGGTAAGCAAAAAATAATAACCCCCCCTTCAACATGCTTGAAACGACATGAGCAGGGTGATTTAGTACAAGGCATGAGCAGGACATTTCTGAGAATCAGATAAAGCCACACACAGACTTGGCNAGGCACTGCAGAATATGTAAATTTCTAGCTTTAACTTTGAAATGCCTCAATTTTACAATTATGTTTGAGGCCACTAACTCTAAATACTCTGATTACATTTTAGCTGGAGTAATAAAACCCAAATCAGTCTGCAAATATACGAAGTGTTCATTTTAGTGTTTTCTTTTTAATCAAGCTTCTTTTCTATAACCAGTGTCTTTCTGATTATTCTTCAGCAGAAGTGATAGATTCTTCTTTCACTTTAAAAACAGAGTAACATGAAATAAAATAAAATAAAGCAATATTAAAAAAANNNCAAAACCAAGCATAATAAACAACAAATTTCAATGTATCAAAATTACATGTATTTGGAATTTGTAATGCAGCATGAAATAGTTTCCCAAAGGTGGGATTATAGCATGGAGAAATACAATCAAANGTTTTTTAGGGAGTTTCCAATTCTTGTCTTCACAGAAACTTTTAAACTTTTTTTTTTAATACAGGGATGTGGGTACTTTTCTTAGCTTTTAGCTCNCTGTTCCTTTCAGTTTTCTTGACTTTTATCCTGCATTATTTCTGTCCCTCTGAAGTCCATGGACTGAAATTGATGGATAAATATGAGCTAGTGTGTAGAAAAAGATACCCCACTCTGAGGTGCATCTCATTAACTGAAAGAGATAATTAATAGACAATTGGCTCGTGAAGGTAAATGTTTTGGAGGTATTATATTCATTTTATGGTATGTATTTTTTTTTATATTTATCTCAGTATACAGAACTCATTCTGACAGCCAAAAGACCAGTAAAATTTCCCTTTCCTTCCTCTCTTTCCTCTTCCATGTCCCCAAAAGCAGTTCATTCATTTCAACAAAGGTGTGCTGGAAGGAAGCTTGGACTCTCAGAAACATTTTGCCACAATTCTCCCAAACTTCTAGAAAAGCTTGTCCTGTCTCTTCTCAGCAGCGAAAAAAAGCTACAGAAAGCTACAGTTCAGCAGTTTTCTAGGATGAATTAGAAAGGATCAGTGGTAAATACCTTCAAAACCAANGGAAGCAGCTTCCACAGCATTCTGTAAAAGAAAGATGTGATTTATTCAAGAGCAGACAAAGGCAGAGCAGATGACCTCAGTTCATTCAGTAAAAGGGCATGTCTTCACCTGTACTGTTCCAGAAGGTAGTTTTATGTGAAAAGTACATGTGAGAAAGTGTAAATAATGGAATGTATGTCCCTTATCTTCTCCTGCTGCCTTTAAAGAAAAGAACTTCAAAAGAATATGCATTAAATAAATTTATTTTATGCATAAAAGTAGAAGGAAAAATTTCTTGCATATTATTTCTTGCATATATTATATCATGTTTTTAAACCCCATAGTATATTAGTTCATACATAGTTCTACAATAAAAAATTCTTATTGCAAATGATGGAACTTTATTTTTAAGCAAATGATGGAACTTTTGANGAGGGAGAGAAAAGGGAGGCCTTGTAGATATTAGATTTGGACATGAATCTGTGCTCAAAATTAAAGCCAAAAGTATATATTAGTGAAGATTTTTTCATTAGATAATTTGAAATTTAAGAAAAAATATGTTGACATNCAAACCCTTAAAAGTCTGTAGTATTGGCCACTAGCTGTTTGATCTATAAAATCACAGTTCAGTGTTCTGAAAATAGAACTAGTAGCATGCTTATAACATGTACAGCACTATACACATAAAGTATGTAATATATGAAACTATCAGTTAGTTTATACCAACTTTCATTTCAAAGCACACATTTTGCAGCTGAGCTCTGCAAACCTTTCAAAAGCTGTGTTCCAAATGGAAATACATATTATCTTGATAGGGAAAGCAGCAAAGGCATATTTTCATATGAAAAGAGTGTGGAAAGAGGTTCCAAATTCTGGGTTGTCAGTTTTGACCAATTTTTTAAACTGACTTTATATGTGCAAAACATGGAAAAATTTGAAAGGCATTTAGAGACAACCTCATTGCTATTTGTGAATTCCCACTAGGCTTGTTCTCTCTCTGAAAAATACACAGAGAAGATGCCTGAGGTCACAAGTGCTACCAAAGAGAGAGGGGACAGATGGATACTCTAAGGAATCCTTGGAAAGGGAAGCAGTAAATTGTAGTTACAATTAAAACTGAATTTTATTTTGCATGGGATGCAGTGACTGATCACCACCCAGTGAACACAGCTGGTTCCATTTCACCTCCATTAGCTCTTCCCTCTCTTTCAGGAAAGGAAAATTAAAATACAGCAAGACTTCATCAAGGAGTATCTACTCCACATCCCTCCAGTTTCTGGTGCACACAGCAGGACCTTGGGAAGGAGTTCCAATCCAGAGTGTGCAATTGTTGAATTTGGGTGAAGAGTAAGCAAATCAGAGGTTTCAGTTTCAAAAAAGCAGTTATATCATTGTCCCAAGGCTAAGTGAATACTCAAATTTCCCTTCCTGATAGTTTCAACAACTGTCTGATTTATTGATGTCCTTACACAAAAATGAGATTGCAGGAAGTGCCTGACTTTGTGTCTCTCCATATTACAGTGTGCACAATACTGACAACAAAGGAGCAAAGAAAATAGCAAATTTTGATTGATTTGCTGTCTGTCTTTAAAGGTATCTGAATGCTGCTTTTCTGTTTTGCTTGGCATATGATCTTTGGGCATACTATAAAGGCAAAATATGAACCTCTTTTGCCTTGTGCATGTAAAGAATCAAAATTAATAGGACTAGAGCTGATATCAAATAGCTCTTCTGATATGTAAAAATGTGATTGGTACAAAGAATTAAAAAAATATGAGTATTTCTGGGGTTTATTTCCTAAAGATAATCTTTCAAAAGAACTCCATTCATAAATAACCACACTCCTAGAGCTTGAAATTCTTGGCTTCAATTGCAGGAGAAGTTTTNCCATTTTTCTTTTGTNGAGAAGTCATCCAGTTCACATACTTTTTTCAGTCAACTGTGTCTACTCAGACTCCCAGTAAATCAGCCTTCCCACGTTCATGTGGTTCTTACAGACAGTATCTCATTGTGTACTAATTGCTGACAATTTAATTTTTTTGTTTCATATTTCTGGAAAGAAACCCTAGTGTGNCTGTGTAACAAGGAGCAGTGGAAAAGGGCTGGAATTGTGCAGGGGTTGTGAACAATTCTCTTCCAGTTACACTCATGTAANTTAGAGCAGAATTTGAGGCACACCTATAATGACCCAGAGCAGCTTTCTTACCTGTTTATGTCATATCCATCACCCACTGTGTTTTGAAGGTTTATGTCAGAATATTGAGTGCATGTATAGACAACCATTGTCATCATGCTAATTGAGGACATTTTGCTNCATCCCACCACCCCCTGGTACAAACTGATGATGCCAGGTTGGCTCTGCAGATCCAGNTACTCTTTTGGAGGAATAAAATATAAAATGGATCACATTGTCCTGCTAGGCTGCACTGAGCATTTTGCAGAGTATATAGCAACAAGTGGCCTGTTAAATGATGACAAATCCCTTAGCTCCTGGCTTTAGACCTCTGACCTCTTGACTCCTTGCCAGTATCCAGGGAACAGTCCTGGGATAAACAGCTTGTAATCTAACAGTGTCAAAAGAAATTACATCAAAACAAGCTGTTGCACAATTACCCATTAAAGACTGACAACTGTTAACTAAAATGGGATCTTTTTACACTGTGGGCTTTTGCAATTGCTGAGTCCAGAGCTTCATGGAAACAGCAGTAAATGTAATTCTAAGTAAGCATGTCCCTTAAATTATGAGTGAATTGTGCTTGAAGTCTCTTCTTTCTTACTGTAATTTACTATGTTTCTCAGCTCTGAGCAATATGTGCTCCCAGCTTCACAGAAGTGACTCAGCACATAAATCCTGCTTTTCAGTTGCTCTGACTCTGATGTATGCTTTGCTTTTATCATAATTTTGAATGTCTCTGTTTTCCTTTGGGAAACCTTATATACAGGAAATAATGTCTACNTTATTGTAGACATGTATCTACATGCTGGTTTCAGTGCTGGCACCTGAAATTANTTTAGGCACAAGTCAAAGCAGACTGTACCTAAAATAATGGATGTCAAAACTTTACCATGGAAGGTTTCAAATACCAACTGCACCTTTCTGTTCATACCCTCATGCATCCAAAAATATNCAAAACCAGCAAGCATCTCAGAATTGTAGAATTACTGAATCATTAAGGTTGGACAAGACCTCTAAGATCATGGAGCCTGTGCACTTACCCAGAGCTCCCAAGCCCACCACTAAGCTGTGTCTCTGGACAACACATCTAAAATCTACACATTTAAAATCTACACATTTAAAATCTACACATTTAAAATCCACACATTTAAATCACTCCAGGGATGGTGACTTTACCACTGCCCTGAGCAGCCTGTGCCAAGGCTTGACAACCTTTCCAGCAAANAAATTTTTCATAATATCCCATCTAAACTTCTCCTGGCACAACTTCAGTCCATTTCCTCTTGTTCTATCACTTGCTGCTTCAGGCTGTCAAGCACAAAGGAGAAAGCAAAAAAAAATGAGGGAGCATGATGGAGAAGCTCAGAGAGGAATTGTCCTGGTTTGAAGGACAGGAATGCATGCTGCTAATCACCTCTTACAAGTTCTTCCAGCACAAAATAATTGTCTACAGAATATTTGAACAAGAGTGTACATGGAAAGGACAGTTCAAAGAAGGATCAAACCTTTCTCACCACTTCTACTTTCACCACTTTCACCACTGTCATCTCAATGTTTTTGTTCAACTCTCCACTTGTTGCCATTCCCTCCAGCACTCTATGCTATTTCTAAGCCATTCTCTCTAAAATCAATAATCCTTCTAATCAAATTGCTGCAAACTAAAGGAAAAAAATATTCTTGGAAGTTCAGGCAGAAACTTCAGTGAAGCCATATATTTATGGCTTTGTAAATAATTTTTAAAAGGTATTATTTTAGGCCACAGAGAAGAGCTGTTTTCAGAAAATGTTTGTCTAAAATCACCAGTTGTATCTCCTGCTGATGCTTGTGAAAAGTATTTAAAACCTGAGGAAAGCTGGCAAGATGAGGCAGCTGCAGTAGCTCATGTGAAGCCAGATGATATTCACAAAACACAGAAGAGACTGNATCTCTCCTGCTGGTGAAGAAAGATGGAGAGGAACATCTAGTCTGGAGTAAATACAAGTGTTAATATAGCTAGAGATCTGAATTAGGCCAGTCTGTAGGTGTCTAGTACCTGTCTCAGCAGTCTTCTTACTCTTCCTAATCTGTCCAAGCTTACAATACAGCACTGTGCTNAGAGGACCTTGTTCTGTAGAAACAGATAACAAATGTTATTCATTATAATACAGGATTAAACAGAGANCTGTTTAATGTGACTACTTAGTACTCCACTAGACTAGCTGTTTCACCCAGAGAGTGCAGATCCACTTTTGGAAGGATGCCAGCCTACATNCAGAGAGAGATTTCTGACTACCAGNTAAGCTGGGTGAAACTCCTCTTCCTCCAAGTCAGGCTATTAAATTCCTAAAAAATAAACACTGAGCAGAGAATAGATAGTCTGGTATCTTTAGGGGCCAGTTGTGGTGGGTGTGTTTTTGGAATAGCAATGCCCTGAGATCCTGCTCCTCGTTTTTTTAAGTTCTACACAATCCAGTTCACTGGCCTGGGGCCAAATCTCTGCCACATCTCACCCAAAAGCCACCTATCCTCCTGCTCCCCTTCTTACTGAGCCCCAGGATCATCCTTTTCTGTCCTAGCAGAAGGATAGCAGAGGGAACCAGGGCCCTCAGTTAGGATGAGCAGACAGGAAGATGCCTTTCAAAAAAAGTAGTAAGACACCAGTTTCTGTTATTGCTTCTATTTTTCCCATCCTTAAAGCACNGGGAGACAAGTTCTCAGATCATTGGTATTTCCTCTTGATTAGTAGGCTAACTGAAGCCTGACATTTAAATTAAGCCCATTGCACACACTTATTTGGGAATTTGNTATTCTGTTGAGAAGAATGGATGAGCTCTGAGCCTATGCACTAAAACTTAGACAAAGTAATGCACAATGGACAAATCAACAAATAGAAACAGCTGGGCAAGAGAATAGAATTAAATTTTAGGGTTTGAAAGGTGTATAATCTTCAGCTTTATAGATCTGATTATAAATGAAGTGGTTGAGGTACCCAAAAAGTATTTTACTACATTTCAAACCTCCATCATATGTAGGATCCAACTGAACTGTCTTCAAGAAGTACTTTTATTTGTGATCTATTCTGTATTTAGGATGATGCTCCATTAGGTTTATGCACACACAGATTAAAATTCTTCACTTTTGACTGTTTGTTTTACTGATGCACAAGAACAGAATGAAAGATCATCCTTCATATCCTTCCCAGCACAGCACATTCTACTGTAATTTCACTTGGGAAAATAATCTGATATAAAGTTTCTTTGATTTTGACATGATTTTCTGTCTAGCTTGATCTTGGTCTTAACTAAATTTACTTTGTGAGAGAATGGATAAGAACACTTTTAGCTTCTCTGACTATAAAGCAAAGAGTTCTATCTGTATCAGCTAAAATAAACATGTGGCTCCTGCTGATTTGGAAAGNTACAAAGTGGGAAGCTGACAACCCATGTATGGGTTACAGCTAGAGGAGCAAAAAGAAAGAAACAACAGATTCTGTTCATTTAAGAGACACCTTAAGAGCAAAAGGATGATTGTGCTGAGGTTTCTCTTTCCCAAGCTCTACATTTAACTGATTCTCTTACCTTTCTTTTCTTTTTTTTTTTTTTTTTTTAAATATAGAAAACAAGACTGAGAAATATGCTTTCAGGAATATATGTGCTTATTTACCAACAAATTAGGTAGTAGTGTGACTCCATTTATTGATTTGTTTTCAGCTATTGTAAAAATATATTCATTCTGGAAATGTGGAGCATAGGTAAAAAATTATTGGCAAGGGAGACCAAATACCACTATTTTGGTTTAGTTCATTTATTCCAGGTTAATTTTTGGGTGCAGAAGGATTTGGGAGCCACCTTCAATGTCAAAGATCATAGAATCATGGAATCAAAGAATCTTCATGGAATCACTGAAACACAGAACAGTCTGGGTTGAAAGGAATTGATTTTCTCAATCCAGCCCCTCTGACATGGGCATCATTCCATTAAACCAGGTTGNCCTAAGCCCCTTCCAACCTGAACTTTAACACTTTCAGGCAACCATAAATTCCCTGTGCCAATGCCTCACCCTCCTCACAATAAAGAATTTCTTCCTAAAACTCCCCTCTATTATTTTAAAACCGTTCCCTCCTTGTTCTATCTCTACCTGCCCTTGTAAAAAATGCAGTAATAGTTCTTTTTGTCCACAAACCAGTGCACTTTCAGAATGGGCTAAAACATATGAAAGACAGAATTTTCCAGTGGCCTCCTTGATGATGCACTGGGTAGAGAAATATCAAAAAAATCTTAATGGTTCTGTGGCCATTGTTTTTGCAAAGCAATACTGGCAAATACTTTCTTTTCTGTGCTTAATCACCTCTGTGTTTTCCCTGTATAGTTCTTAATGCTCTAAATAAAATGTTCCCAGCATTACTTCTCTTCCTCATAGGAAATTTAACTTTTTGAGGTGGATTAACAAGTCAGTTAAGTCATAGAAGCTTAGAGTGTTCAGCTAAACATTAGCATATACAACTTCAAGAAAAANAATTAAATAATCCATTGTAGAAAATAAAACTCAGGGAAATGCTCCAACTCCCTCATATTTCCTGCAAGATTTCTCTACCCTGAACTGGGTCAATTTTTCTATACCTAGAAAATGCACTCTGGTNAAATAAAAATATTTTATAAATGCAGGATGTGAGGAATCTAAGTTTATACTCTTTTCTGTAACTGCCTTTGTATTTAATACAACACCCCTGCAAACTAATTTTCTCTTTATAAATAAATACAGCTATGAGCCATTCAAGCTATTCTGGAAAAATACTGGGGCAACTGCTCATTTATATTAAACCTTCCTTAAACCACTCCTTGGTTTAAGACCCTGTAAGACCNGTAAAGGGATCTTAAAATGTTTGGAAGTATCATTTAGTCTCACATTAAAAACCAAACTGCCCTTTAGTTCTAGTTTGAAAGCAAACCAATGGGAGATTCCAAGTCAGAACTNCAACTCAGTAGGAAAATTTAACTCAAGGCAATAACACAGAAACTCTGGCTTAACCTGGCAGAGTCAGAACACAGCCTGACACCCTGTTGGTCAGGGTGGTGGTGGCAGGCTGGTGCAGTGGTGGCTGCAGTCCTGTTGGAGTGATGGATGTGGTTCTGCTGAAGCAGTGAAGTCTGGTCCTTCTCTGGAGGTCCAGTGGTGGCTATGGAGCTCTTTTCCTCTGGAAATCCGGTGTTCTGGTGTTTTAAGCCTCAGATGATATGCAGGAAGGACTGTTTGCTTCTTTCACCTGGGCAGAGCATCTCACANTGAGGTGATTTTCTGAGTCATTCTGTGGGACCATGATGGCTCCTCCCTGAGGGAGCTGTCAGGGCTGTCTCACGGAGGAGATAAAGAACACTGCCCCTCTGAGCAGCTTACAGAGATGCTAATGGAACACATACTGTCGGTTTCATCTTTTGTTGTAACCCGAGACACCTTTTGTTATGAAGCAGAGTGAACGCAGAGGCCTTTATTGCAAAACCAAGTCTTTTCAAACAGTTAGGCCATTACATTCCATTTAAGCACAATGAATATAGTTCAACCAACCCCTATAAACCACGAACATGTAATGGTTATATAAATTGCCCTTCTGCCTCTAATTCAGCTGTCACTTTCCCACAGCCCTCTCCTACTTAGCTGAAGTAGGCAGCCTTAGCCATGATCTTACAAGGGTAACAAGGCCCTTATTTTTGTAAGGTTTTACCTATACACAACAACTTTTGTAAAGCATAAAGTAACATTAGCAGAAATACCTGTTAACTCTTTCTGACAGGAAGCATCTGACTGAGATTTATGTCTTTTTTAGCTCTGCAGGGCCGAATTTTCATTTTAGGTTATTACCTTCCTCACAGAAACTTTGTCAGTATCTAACGTGCACTCTGGGAATAGCTTATCTACCATTACTTGTGAAAGCCAAGTTTCATACTCTGTTGCTTTCTAAAAAATATTTTATGGTCTGTAATGCAGTTTTTAGAGACCACCCCTGTAAAGACTGGCAGCCTTCAGGGTGAGGACATCTCTGGTTGAGTCACTTTTAAACTACTGCAACTAAATGGCAATTTACCAGCATACAAACCTTCAGAAATGCACAGTCGAGTGACTGAGGATATTTGATGTCACTTGCTGTTGTTTGTATATGCTTAATTTTATCAATCAAAGCCTANAAGCTGAGGGCAAAACTGAGAGGGCTGCTTGAAATCTAACAGAAGTCCTCCTCCACTCAACACAGCAAATTAACAACTTACAGATCAAATTTAAAATAATATAAATTATGAAGCTGCCCTTCAACTATTAAGACTGGTGTGGTTCCCTCCAGCAGTTTGCAAACTGCCTCAGAAGGAAGAGTGCTACACCATCACNTGCATATGTACACAAATGTATGTATGTAATTTCTGTGTATCTGCCATGAACATAAATGCCTGCTCATTGAAATGCCTCATTCAAATACTGCTTATCTATCAACCATATCTGATAGATGTATCACAAATAAGCAAAAGAAAACATGGCCATACAGCTATATGTTTAATGTCAGCCAAGTATAGATCCACACAAACATTTATGTATAAATCTGTAAATATTTTACAAACGTTTGTATTTCAGAGATCCATCATATGGTTTCTAATGCTCTATTTGTGTATGTTAAACAAGGAAAACAACACAAACATATGCAAATTAGTTTATAAACATATGTATGTATATATATATATATGCAAATGCAAGTGTGACCTGTCACTTTCATACAGTGGATGTAATTCTTTCCTCCTATATGTTAGCCTTGACTTGTCATTCCATTGACAAGAAATANATTAGTACAGATTTACTTTGGCAGAGAAAGTTTGAGATTTCAGATCTGCAAATTTATTAGTTGGTAGGCTTCATTCCTGAGATAATAGGTTTGGAAAAAAGTCATGTCTGCTGCATTTCCTCCTTTATTTCTATTTGGTACTCTATCATGATGCCCCACGGTAAACATTTGCAAAATAATCTCAGTAACTTGGTAGGTTAGTGACAGAATATCTGTACTCCTGTTAAAGGTCTCTTAGTTGGACTAAAATCTCTTCCCTTTTTGTTTGACTTACACTAAAATCTTACTGAAGAACACCAGCAGAAATATTTTGGAAGATGAACAAGGTATAAAGAGCAATTTGTATATAATTTTAAAGGAGAATAGGAAAATCCACCTAATAAAACCTGTATGTTTTTGCTTTTCATTTGTTATAAAGCATTCCAGTTCTCATATACTCTCTATACAGGCTTCCTCCAGAGCCTGTAGTTAATAAACCATCTAGTAAAGAAAATGCCTTTCTTTGTTGTTGAATTGACCCTGATCTTCATATGAATTTTCCAAAGAAAATTTAAATTATTTTAGAACCTTGTTTCATCATTTTATAGAGCATGAAAGTAATTTCCATTTCCTTACCCTAAACAGTTATTAATGAATTGTCGCTCCGTCACTTTTACAATTAATACAATTTGCTGACTTGCAGGTAGAAAATTCAATGAGTATCTATAGTAGAAAAGCAGAAATACACCCAGTTCTGACTCAGTACACTGAAAGTACTGAGTTTTTCTATAGACATCAGCTGATGACTATCAGAAAGCTTTAAACCTTTAAGTTTTAACTTATTATTTAGGGAGGTCATCAGGTAATTGCATATTATAGATTGAATTCACCAAAGTCAATTATCTGTCTTCTCAATTCACCCTTGTTACAATCCACTCTGTTTTTTTCATCTCAAATTTGTCCACATGTTGTTCCCAACTCCTGAAGAAATGCAATTAACAAATAAAAGAGGAGTAGCCTCTCCACAANTAATTCGACATACCCATGTTAGAAATAATCTATTGACATTATTTGCAATACTGTGGGTGATGAACTAATGAAATATTTTATGCCTTCATGTTAGACAAAATGCCATCCCAAACAGGANTATCATCTCATAGACAGTGCTGCCAAAATGGAGCTTTTTCTGATANCTAATGATTCTGGAGTGGCTACCTAAAACAGAGAGGCTTGACAAGATTAAAAGAATAAAGTAGGTATTTATTAAAGGCCTTCAATATGTACATATTTGAGAGGCTAGAGCCAAGATAGACCACAGNCACAGTTTTTCATACAGTTATAAGTTTGGTCCATTTGCATATCAAGGGTTAATCTTCCAATTTCTGCTTCAAGTAATAAAGTCATGTACAAGAGTCATTTTGCTCTTTTCCCCTANTTCACTTTTGTTTCTACTTTTCAGTGCCTGAGACAGTAAGGTGTCCTTGGGTTTCAGGCCTAGAGAGGAATTGCTTTGTCTGAATAAAATGGGAGGACAGTAGCTGACAGGCTGTGGAATTTTAGAGTTATACACTAAAGCAGTACAGGATCTGAAAAATATAAAAGCTAAATCCTAAGGCATCATATGAGGTATAATACATATTAAACTAATTTTAAACCTAGCATCAAAGACCTGAAAATGTTTTACACTCACAAAATATTCCAACTTCTTGCCAAAAATTAAACTGCTGGNGTATTTACAATCAGATTTGCAATTTGGTATTTGCCATTCCCATAAACAATTCAATACACTTGCATTTTATGCATTGCTCATCATTTGAGGGTTTTGGTTTGAGTGTGGAGTGGGGTTTGGCATTCTTAAAGTAATAACTGTGAAACACCAGCCTGTACAGATTCAGTTTGCTCTGTAATGTTTGGAAGAGTTATAGATTTCATTTTAACTTTAAGAAAAAAATAAAATCAAGATCTGCTAAAAGCTAATTCTATTCCAAAGATTTTAGAGTACATGGAAGTGTGTCTTTATTATACTTTGAAAGGAACAACACTCTGAAACAACACTGGAAATCTAGTCTTCCAGTTTTATCTCTCTTGTAATCCTAGAGGCAAATTCTCCCATCTGCTTCCAGGCTTTTTGTCATCAGAATGGGAAGATCATTTTGACACAGCTGTCCAGTGAATCAGGGGCACTGCACCCCTGGGATGAAAGACAAAGTTTGGAGCTTCAGAGCCTACTGAGCATGAGGAGCCTCCCAGTGATCCAGGATGCTCATTTTCTGCTTGGCTCTCCATTTTCCTGGATCCAAATGCCTTTCAGAACTTTTCAGTGAAGTGTTCACACTTGACACACTGCTTGTTGGGATGTCACTGTGTCACTCATGATTTGCATCTTCAGAATGGCCTAAAAATAGACCTGTCAGTNGAACCAATAAGAAAATAGAAAACTTCCAACAGTCTGAAAATAACTGAACAGAAGGATTTGTATTTCCTACCACAGGAGAAAACATGGAATGAAGTCTGATAAAAGTATGGCAATCTCTAGACAGATCAAATGAAAGAGTGACTATAACTGCCTCTGTACTGATGTTGCCTTGTCCAAACCACTCCTTTTCAAGTCATGATTTCCTATTATATAACTTATATTATTATATTACCATATAAATAAAAAATGAGTGTGGTTTTACCTGTCTTCCTCCTCTTTGCAAGAAAAGTCCAATAAAAACAATGCTAAACTTTATTCTAACAGTAACATGGAAAATTTAAAAATGTAATTTAATGTAAGGTATAAACATGGTCCATCCCTACTTTTNAATGTATGTCTGCTTTAGAAAAACTTGCCAATAAGACTATTTTTCTCTACAAAATACATCAGATTCAATTAGAATCTCTCTAATGCTGTAGACTGATTTCTATTTCAGACTTGAATGCTTTTGGCCTGCCAGAAATTTTCAGTGCATGGAAGTATTGCAACAGAAAGAACAAAAATTGGTTTCTTTTTCTTATGTCCTCTTCTCCCATGCTTCCTGAATGAGATATATTTATTAACATAATTAAATTTGTGGGACAGATAATTTGTCTTCCTGGTTACTGGAGACCATAAATTCCATATTAAGGAGCTCATGCTTCTCACAGTGCTTACATGAGCATTTCTTCACCATTTCACTAAAAAAGGACAAATCTTTCAACAATAGCACTGTAGGTACCTCATTTTCTATATGGGACATTGCANCATGGCACATACAGAAGAATATCAAATAAATCTATCTTCTGTAATCTACCCTGTCTTAAATTCTTTGTGTTTAAACGCAATATCCATCAATAGGAAAAAAAATTGGCCAAACACAAGTCACTAGGTGTTAGCTGGATGTATTANTTGACTCAAAACATACAAAAGAACTTTATTTGCTCTGCTGCTGGTCCCACTTCAACTCAAAACAAGTTTAATTTCATTTGGGAACACAGCAGGTTCTTTTCAGACTGAATACTACCCTTTCCATCCATCATATTAAAGAAGGTGTTAAGATTCGATGAATATCCTCTGATGATATAAAAGTTACAAGAGAAAAATAAATCCAGCACAGATCACTTATCTACATCAAATGAATTTCCTGCTGGCTGTGTAATACTGTTGTAAAGTTGTGCAGAGGGAGTACAGTGAAATACCCTTCAGAGACTGTCAAAATGATGTATCTTTAGAAACTGGATTAAGAAATACTTGATTGCACTAATTTTTATTTAACACATCAGTTTCAAGGTGTATAAATATCTTTCTTGGTAGAGTGTCTGGAAGTACCTCACTCATTGTGTGTCTAAAGGAGATCATTAAAATCGTAATGAATTTTATTATCAAAGACGGTGTGTGAAGGCAATTTAGTTTTGATTTGGCTCAAACACTGGTTGTCAGAGGCCTGTTGGGGAGGGATTGCACATGTGCCATGTCCAGGAGGCAGCTAGGAGAGCATGGGAGGAAGCCTTGTCCCTGGGGAGACACTGCCTGGCAACCTTTTCATGTCTCACATGGCACAGGCAGGCAGCAGGAGACCACAGGGACACTGCACCCTCCAGAGGGGCTCTCCAGACAGGCTGGAAAAGGTCTCCATCCATGGACTACATCCATTGGACTGGGCCAATGGTGCCTGTCAGCAGGCAGACCTTGTGTCCTGGTTTGAAGGNCAGGTGTCTGCCAACAAAAGCAGGAGCTTCTCTTTGATACAGAGAATGTAAACCCCCTCCCTCCAAATTATTATTACAATTTTGAAGTTAAGGGGCTCTCAGGCAAAGATATGGGAATTAGGAATAACAGTTCTTCACTAGGAAAATTAAAATAGAAATGCAGTATTACAAAGAACAATCCCAAAAACACTGACAGAGTCCTGACACCCGTCAGTCAGTCAGGGTGTTGGCACAGTCCCATTCAATGGTGGCTGCATCCTCCTGCAGTGGCAGATGTGGTTCAGCTGGAGCAGTGCTCCTGGAGAAGGTGCAGTTTCCTCTGAAGGTCCAGGGATGATGTGGAAAGGTCTGGCTTTCCTCTGGAATCCAGTGGAAAGAAGGTAACTGTCCAAAATCTCAGTTTTTATCTGGGTAGGAAAGGCTTGGCTCCTCCCCCTGGCTGGAGCATCTCCCAGTGGATGATGTAATTTTATCAGTCATACAGCAGATGATGGGCCAGCAGCAGATGATATCTTCCTGGAGGGAGGATGGGTTGTGGAAAAGATAAAGATGATTGCCCCAGCTGGTTTAAAGATGGCCCATGAGCAGATGGTATGTGCCATGGAGATAAGGAATCACAGATTGTGATGGAATACACATTTCTGGCCACATCCTGTATTGCAACCCAAGACACCTTGGGAGGAGACAGGGGCAGAAAGGTAACTGAGTCACAGTTCTGGGCCTCTGGGGCTCTTTTGGCCTGTGCTTTTTTAGTCTTTCANTAACTTTCTTGCCCTGGCTCCAGCCTGCTCTGTGCCTTTTTTGTCTTGGCTGTCTCGCTGGGTGCTCAGCTGGACACTGGCTGATCTCCAAGCCTTGTGTGTAGCCCATGTCCTGCCCTGCCCCTCACCTGTCCCTGCCCTGCCCTGCCCTGTCCCAGTCGTGTCTTGCCCAAAAAATCAAGCCATGCAAAACGAACACAGAAGCATAACACCTTCTTAGCAGTTGTGGCATGACAGATACCCTTCTCAGTTCTCAAAGGATGTCTTTGCATGATTGGTATGGTGACAATCATAACATGTACCTTTTCACATGTACATTTAGNCTTTAAAGGTATCTTAAAAATACCAGAGTTGTACTCATCACTCTCCCAGTCTGCCTGCCCCCCTTAATGGCTGACATATTTAAGTTTATTTAGTCACACTTATCCTGAATGACCANTACAGGATGAGTTAACTTTCTCCCCCTTTGCTCAGTTTCAGTTTCTTCTACTCATTCTTGCTCTTGTGCTGGGGTTTCCACTCCCTGAGATCAAAGCCCGAGCTCTTGTTCATGTTTTACTTTTTANAATAGCCTGCCAGTTGCAGAACTAATTTCCAGGATGTGGATATCCTCCTCCTTCCCCCTNCTCCCATTATAACTTGTCTGGTTGATTTCAAATCAAGGGTTCAGGATTTCTGGACTGGATGCCTATTTCATGCCACAATCCAACTTAATGATTAGCAAATGAAGTTAAATAAAAATGAAGATGTCTAAGTTATATCCACAGCCCCTTCATGTTATTTGAAAGTTACAAACCCAGAGGATTAAGAGATGGGAGGAAAAAAGCCCCATGTTCAATAGCTCTTGCAGTCTTATTGCAATTCTGCTTAGTGATTATCTGCACAATGTTTTGCTCTTTATTGATTAGANGATAAATTTCACTCTCATTATGGAATTTTACAGATGATATAATTCTAAACAAAAGAGTCAAAAAGGAAGAAATGTGTCAGTGGAAATTTCTTTCAATGCCTGCAACAGAACCAAGAACAAATGAAAAAATAAATAGTCTGCAATTTGAGGAAAGAAACTTANAAGAAAACAGTGACTAAAACAACATATTTACAACAAACAGATTGGATAAATAAAATCATAGAATCCTGGCTGAAATGTGCAAAGATCTCTCTGAATCATAAATCACTCTCTTCAATGAATGCCAGTAAACTAGGAGATGATTTCTAAAGGAAACCTAAAACACTAGGTTGCAAAACTTAACTTAGATTGAAACAGAAAGTTATAAATAAGTAATTTTAAGTAAAGTTTGAAGAAAACAGTTATTCTGGCAAGAAACTGGGAAATAAGAATATAGAATTAGAGACAGTGCAAACAGTTTTGCAAGGTGGAAAATATAAAATAANTTATTTATTTTTACATGATCACATATCTGGTGAATAAAATANTTTTTCTGTAGTTAATGCTAGAATATTAATTAATTTTTCCAAGATTTTTTTTTCCAATTTTTCCAATTTTTTTTTGTATTGTCTGATGCTTTGAGGCCTTTTAAGCAAGTGCTAAATGAAACCCAGGCACTTCATGCTGTTTAAATTAAAATCTGACTTATCTTCCATATTTGGAGTCTAATTGGTAAGGAAACATGAGGCATGGACATTCTTGATGAGATGTGCCATGGCTTAGTTCTTGTTCCATATTTTTATTAATAGTATTAATATTTATTAATAGTATTAATTGTTCAGTATTTTTATTAATACCAGAGTCTGAGGATTGCCAGTGGTATACACACACACAGAGCAGTGGGTTATTACAATGAATTATAGAGTATCTATGGCTTGATTAATGATATTACAAGGTCATGATTAAGAGAATGTCCCAATAAAATTAGATGCCACCCAGAAAAATTCCTACAAAATCATTTTGAGAAGAGGGTTAAAACATTAATAATAAATGTTTAAAATGACAAAATAAAAAGGTTTTTATTATTAAGGTTTTTTTATGTGAATTTGGGTGTAAGTATAACAGCAGAGGAACTGACATGATCCTTGGCGTGCAATAAAAGAATGCAATTGACATTGACATACAATGCAGGAATGGCCCTACTGGGNGGATGCTTTGGAAAGAACTGGCATTGCAATGCTCTGCCCTTTCCTCACTGGGGCAGAGGGATGAGGAAAGCTGGAAAGAGGTGGGCAGAGAGTCCCAAGCAGTGACTGCAGCCTCCCATCCTGTCTCACCACATGAGGGGAGCTGGGCAGATGTTCAGCTCCCTGCTGCTTTGAGCAGGCCAGCTCAGCTCACCACTGCCATGCTTTGCCATTTGGCTTAGTGCCAGGTCAAGCCTGAGCCATATTCTAGCTCAGATGAGCAGAACTCAGCAGGACATTTTGCCTTCTGCAGGGCAAANGGGTGGCTGTTACACTGGAACAACTCAGCATCACTTGGGGAGGCCAGTACTGTCAAATCTTGTTATCACAAAATCAATCCAATTTTATATTAATTGATGCTCCTACAGACACGAAGGAATTATACCTGCTAACCTAGAATAAGTAATTCAGTGTTTAACTGTTAGAGATGGGGAGAAANCCTGTGATCTGTTCCCTTAATCAGAAGGCAACTATCAAAATACAGAGACATTTAAAAAACAACTGAGGGCAGATCTAATCTGCTACTGTTGTGCATGGGGTGATTTTCAGAGGTCCCCTCCAGATTTCGTGGCTGTGTGACTCTAGATGAATCTGTCCTAGCAACTTTCTAGCTTCTACCATCTTAAAATCAAATATTCAGGTTGTGCTGATCATTCAGGCTTTCACTTATAAGGGAGGATAATTATTTCTTGTGCTTTTTAGAGATGGACAGCAATCTCATGATGTCTCTCCCAGACCAGTGAGAACATTTCATGTGCACAAAATGTTTGAATTACAGAAGATTGGATTTAGGGCTCTGAGTTTGTGCCAAATCATAAATAGCATGCATTTAATTTCAATACTTTGAAAACAAGCTACAGGATTAACAACAGTGATGTGGATTTCTCACCATNACCTTCATATATTATTTTGGCTTTCTTAATTTGTGTAACTATTTTTTATGGTCACTCTGATGATAATGCAAATTTATTTCATTTTTGGCACATGTTCCCACAAAACAGTGTTTTTACTTTTGCATTTCTTAAGACCCTTGAGTACTTATGTATTAGGGAAAGCCACCTCTAAAAGTAGGTTAAGGTCTTTGAACCTGGAGATGGATGTGACATTAGCTGGGGACTCAATACAATTACTGGTTTTATTTTAAAGGAGGTCTCTAGAGAGCACTGATTCAGAGCTGTTAATGGTGTCTGGCAGAAAGGTTACATACTAATGTGGAAAATGATGGTGTTGAATACATTTATCTTCACAGACCATTCATGATGCTTCAGTGTATCATGACTGCTTTAGGCTTTATTGTATTTGAGGTAGAGACCCCACGTTCTCCAGGAAGTCCAGAATCACAGAATATATTGGGTTGGAAGGGCCCATCATGATCATCCAGTCCAGCTCCTGGGCCTGCACAGAGCACTCCATTACTCACACCATTGTCCAAACACTTGAACTCTGCCAGGCTTGGTGTTGTCATCACTTCCCTGGTGATCCTGCTCCAGTTCCCACCTGCTAGGTAAAAAAACTTTTTCCTAATATTCAATCTAAACCTTCCCTGGCTCAACTTCAGGCCATTTACTCGAGTCCTGTCTCAGGTCACCACAGAGCAGAGATCAGTGTCTGCCCCTCCTCTTCCCCTCACAAGGAAGCTGTAGCTGCAATGAGTCTCCTCTCAGTCTCCCCTTCTCCAGGCTGAACAGACCAAGTGACCTCAGCCACTCCTCATTTGGCTTCCCCTCCTTCATCATCCTCATGGCCTCCTTTAGATGCNCTTTAATGCCTGAANGTCTTTGTTAGTGCAGGACAATCCCCTCCCTTGCCTGGCTGCCAGTGCTGTGCTGATGCACCCCAGGACATGCCTTGCCCTCCAGGGCACTGCTGATCCATGTTCAGCTTTCCACTGACCATGACTGTGAGGTTATTGGCCTCCAGAGCTCCAAGGCACCAACTTCATCGGGTTATCTTAAATAAGCAAAGCAGCTATTAGTTGCTAAAAACACTATTGATTACAAAACACATCAGTCTCNAAAGGCATGCAGAAAAGCAGTGGCAAAAGCAGTAGCAAAAGCAAAAGCAAATGGCAAGAGCAAATGGCTAAAAGCACCAACTCTCCCCAGTACATAATCTTATACAGNATTTTCTCAACAAGATAAGATGCAAACTCAGACCACCACTCCTTAACCTACTAGAATTCTGGTTTCTCAACATGCTAGGTTATGTATAAACTGTGCATACAACCTATCTTGTTCTATCTGAAAAATGTAAGCAATATTCTTGCTATAGCTCTATTATGTCTATATCCTGTACAGCTGTGGGCCTGGAGCCCCTACTGAAAACATCAGGATGTTTTACAATCTTCACTAGAACTCACACTGCAACTTTGGCATTTGAAACCTTTCACTTACTGAAAGCATTAGAGCTCACCCTAAAACTTACTTACTTCTACTTAAACATCTACTTTATGTGTGAGTGGCTTAATATACTTCAATCCATNCAAAGGCTTTAATTCAATCCCTGCACTTTGATTCCTCCCTGAAGAATNCAGAGACCCCTGACTCTCTGACTCCAACAGGACTCCCAGGTGCCTTTCTGTGGCACTGCTGTCCAGAATCCCCAGTCTGTCCAGCATCCAGGGCTGCCCCATCCCAGGTGTAGAATCTGGTCCTTGCCCTAGTTGAACTTCATCTCCTGGGTGATTGCCCAGTCCTCTGATTTATCAAGNTCTGTCTCTAGGATCTCCCTGCCTTCAAGGAGTCAACAGTTCCTCATAGTTTTATATGATCTGCAAACTTGTTTAGGATCCCTTTCAGTCCTATGTCCAAGTCATTTATGAAGATGTTGAAAAGCACAGACTCTGTGAAACCAAATTAGTGTCAGGTCACCAATCTGAGGTCACTCCACTCACTATAACCTTTTNTGCTCAACCTGTGAGCCAGTTCCTCACCATCACATGGTGTGTTTATGTACATTTTGTACAGAAGGATACTGTAANAAACAGTATTGAAAGCTTTACTGATATCCAAAAGATCACACAAACTGGCTTCCCCTGATCAACTAGATGGGTTGCTTTTTCATGAAAGGAAATCAGGTTTGATGATCAGGACTTCATGAGAGAGGTTTTGTTATGCCAGTAGTTAGCTCTTTGAGGATTCTTGGGTGGATCCCATCAGGTCTCATATATTTTCAGGTATCCAACTGGAGCATTAGATCCCACACAGTTTCAGGATTGACTGGGATTTTTGCAGATAGAGAATGCTGTATTTGTGTGGCCTCTCTCTCCTTCATTCCACACAGATTCTTGACAGAATTAAGACTCTGTAACTCAGAAATTGAACAAGTGTATTGAAAAATATGAGACACAAAGCTAAATGCAGANGCATGCACAACCCTGAATCATATGCCTATGTAAGCATAGACAAAGAAAACTTCCAGAGGCCTCCCCTGTTCACATGGAAAATATACTGTGAAACACCTGGTTTATGCTGAAAAAGCAATATTGCAAGGGAAGTGGCAATAGAAAGCTTTGTCAGGCAGGCACACAGTATGTCACAAGGGTTTAAAAAACACCCCATGCTCCATAACATCAAAAAGCTGCAATAAGGATCAAGGGAAATTAAGAGTGGTGATGTGACTGAAGTAACCCATGTTGCAGTATAAGTTCATTACACTCACNTCTCTTGCTTAAGTCATCTCAACTCAGAGGCATGAGCTAAAGCTCTCCAACCAAAAAAATGCTTCTAGTATATCAGTATCAATATCAATATCAATATAAACTTGAATCAGACCTGCATTTGCTCCTGCATAACCATTTCTAGGACATTAATTAAGAGTATCAATTTGATGTACTGTGGTATACTGCAGATAAAGGTAGAAAATTAGTGAATAATTTAATATTAAGTTGTGTGCTGCTTGTGGTAGCTGAACCTCTGCTGTCAGGCAGATAAGATCTTGATAATTAGAGGGAGATGATTTTACAGAATGTATGTGACCAAAATATTGCTAGAAGCTTTGCCCTGGCAGAAAATTAAATTTTAATTTTCTTTTCACAAATTCCACTGTGGAATGATTCTGGCCCAGTATTTTCTCTCATCTTGGAGGGCTTTTTCTTTCAACCAGTTATCTTCAAGGGCTTATTGTTCCAGGGCACCAGATCCTGCAGANTGACCTGGTGTCTGAGGGCTACAGCAATCACTGACTCTAGCTGGTCCCCTAAAATCACTTTCATATACCAGAGAGAAGTGTTACAGTGACAATATGACAGAACTCCATAAAAATGTCATGGGTCCCACAAAAACTTCTGCCTGTATAAGACTCAAAGATCCAAAATGACAATATAAGAAAGAACTGATAAAGGCCAGTATTTATTAGCAAATGTGTTGGTTTGTATAAATTTCCTAAAATAGTTCNCTGTCAACATCCTTTAGACCTAACAAAGACCAATCAGTATCTGATTTTTAGAAACACATTGTGACACCAGTGAGAAAGTTTATGTGCCTTTGTGAAACACACATGTAAAGACAAAAAAAACTCTTATTTCCCTATATCTCATAGAAATACATTATAAAGTANATAACATGTTTAGACATGAACAAAAGCCTTTGTACTAAATGAATGTTAGATACAATCTTATAAAAAGTTTAAATAAAGAAAGCAAAATTAAAATCCCTATTACCCACCCCCCAAAAAAACAAAGAAAAAAAATAAAAGAGAAGAAGAAAGACCTCGATTTTCAAAAGCAAAAAAGTTTTTGTTTAAACTGTTATAGCCCTTAAAGTATACCCCACAAGTTAACATAGTCCTCAATCACAGTTGTGGGAAGACTGTTAGTCAAAAAAAGGAGTTTTTACACAATTATCAAAGTTCCATTCTCCCNGGTGACTGATTCACTATAACATCAAACCCACAAAAAATGATTTCTTATAGTCTCCTATAAGTCCCCTTTCCAAAGTAAATTAGTAAAAGACTATTTTTAAAAATAGTAAGNTAATTAATTTGTTTCTATATATTTGTCAGTAGTATATAAAAAAGAAGTTGTAAAAATTTCATGGCATATANGAAGAGAAGGCAGAAGACATCTAGCAGTCTAGTCTATGTTATAAAATAATTTACTTGTCCATTGTCCTGATTCAGATCAAGGAAGAAAACATAGTTAGGCNGACAAGGGAGATGTGGACACAGACTGGGAGATGCCAAAATGTTGCTGAGGTCTCAGTGACATATGCTGGGATTGGAAGGAGGGACATGAGAGGATGAACAGATGGTAGAGTAGAAATTATTGACTTTGTTCACTAAAAATAAAGCCCTAAACCCCAAGAATTATGAGTTTCAAGTCTTGCTGCAATTAGTAGCCTTTAAGTGTAAATTAATTGCTCCTTGAAGTAATAAATTCAGTAGTTGTTGCATTCAATCCAATGTTTTGACAGCCAAGAGAAACAGATATGGCAGAAGCCTGAGGCAAAACCTGAAATATGACTTTTTGCATATTTGTGTGTATCATAGTGGAACATGCCTGGATTTCTCCTACCATTCCCTCCTTTCTTTCTCCCTATTCCAGATACTTCCAGAANAGTGTCCCTGATATATCATGTCCTTTGTGAGCTCTAGAAATGTGCTGCCTTGATGAGAAATAATCCTGTGAAGATTCTGAAACGGGGCTGTGGGGTTTCCCAGGCAATAAAGAACATGTGCCCTTTTTCCCTCACCAAATAGTTTCAGATTTTCCTGACACTGGCATTTTCCTAAAAACTTTTAAAGAAGTTTAATGAAGCTATTAAAACAAAGGACAAATTACAACAGAATATTGAGATGAAAAGAAAGTACAGACTTAAGTCTGCATCATTGCCTTTCCACCATCTGCATAGTAGACTATTCTTTTTTGTGGTGCAGACTCTGAGATGGTGTTGCTTGAACCCCTTTTAAGTTAATATAACCAGAGGGGAAAAATTAAATCAGATTCCATATAACAGTATTTGTCTTCTCCTCTCTTCTTAAATGACTGAATTTCTGAAAGCAAAAACCCAGGTAGGAATCAGACAAGAACTCAGCAATCCATTAAATACCATTATTCTTTCATCTTCCAAGCCAGTCTTGAATCACAAAGTCTGAAAGAGTGAAAATAGAAACAGCCAGGTTCTCTGACTGCCTACCAGGGGATTGTTATTCCTTAGGCAGCACCTTGAAGGGTTTTTTTTCCAGTCTAACACCTACAGTATGAGGCAAAGGGGCTTTCACCATTTCTTTGAAAAAATTAGTGTATTTTTAGAAAAATATCTATGCTAGGAATTCTTCTTGATCTACATCCAGTTCTAGTAATTTAATGCATTGTTTCTGATTTTGTTTTTTCTCCCCAGTAGCCATCATTGCTTTTCATCACAGGTATTATATGATAAAAATTGATTGAAAAGTTGACTACTACTATGATATTGCCCATTTTACTCACTCACTCAAAAAAAAAAAAAAAAAAAAAAAAAAAGAGTGATAATGCACTAATTCTCCAAGTCCCACAATGAAAAATTGGAGGAAAATATGGAAATTGGTAAGGTAAACTAACATTAACACACAAGAAAAATGTGAAAAAAAGTGNTTACTTTATATTAGTAGTTTACATGCTGTTTACTGAGCATGTAAGCCTTTGTCTTCATTAAGCTGATAAGAAAATTTCTTGAAGTTATTGCAAGGTCACATATTATTATTATAANAATAGAAATACTAAATATAATACTAAAATACTAAAATTCTATAGTATTAATGTATCACAAAAGAAAATAGCTAATACCATAGACAGTTGTTAATATGTTATGATGGGCCATGTGGATAATTTCTATATCATTTTCACATGCTTTGTTGAAATATTTTTACATCTTTTTGTCAAAGGGAATGGAAAGTGACAAAGAAAAAAGAATGGAGAGGTTGCTGAATGCCTTGTATGTCCTTAAATACCCTTTCTTGTGGATTTTAGGAATGCTACTATTTGGTTGAAATCTCACCAAATTCAGTGTGAGCTATTCTGCACTCATTTTATTTTCTTCAGTTAAGGACACCCAATCAGTCATGTAATTATCTGCACTTCTATTAGGAAAAGGTGGCCATCAAAATAAAGGTGTAAGTTATTTTTCTTTTCTTTAAACTTTCTGGGCAATAATGCATCCAATCCCAACAGAGAATATGAACAAGAGGTTCCCAAAATTTCAGATGAATGCCTCTGTGCTCGAGGCAAATAATGAAAGTTACTTGTCTGTGCTTAGACTTCATGCTCAGGAGTTTNCTTGGAGCCTGCAGTTAAGTTATTTCTCAGGGGTTTTGAGGTCAAGTTGGACCACTAATCAGAAGGTTTAAGTCTTTCCTTTGCCTGTAAAACCTTACCCCAAACATTTCAGATAATGTAAGTTTTGTAATTTATACAGATTTTACTCGGTCTGCATCTCTGAAGAACTTATAATTTAAAATTAATCTTGCAAGATGAAGTTGTCCTGTAAAAGAAATAAACATATGTAAAAATCTCCAGTAATGCTTTCCATNATATTCAGGCTGCTGGAGACCAGAGGATGGAAGCTGACTAACCAAAGGACAGTTTCACAGTATAGGAAGACCTGCACTTTCCCACATTGCCTTGGCACTCCTGTGCTCTGGAGACAGCACAAGCCCTGGGCTCAGGGTGAGNCAATTTATTTCAGTGCTCTGAAATGTAAATGTCATGATCTTAAGCAAGGAAACGAGGAATGTCCCAAAAGACTGACTGTAGTATTGAAGTAAGTGACCAAAAATAATTGNTTTCTGTTTTAAGATTTTTTGAGGCAATTGCATGATTTTTAAAGGTTGAACATTAGATTACCCAGAATGAAAGAATACACTGAAAACGCTCATAATGTGCCCTAATGTCCCTAAAAGTTAGTGTAATTAAAGAAATTACTTGCCATTGTACTTTTTATTTCTCTTTCACACTTTTTCACCATTCAAACCATACAAAGCTAAGTAAGAAATGAAAGCATTGAATAATGCAATTTGTATATTTCATAATGCAACTTTAAAAGACCACATTAGGCAGGGCCTATTCCTGTTTAATTCTTTTCTGTTTCACTTCTTCCATATCCCATCTCCCCCAAGTACAGTGCCAAAGCCATGCACAAACACAAACCCTTGTCTTGAAAAATTAAGGACAAAGCATCACATTTCAGAATGCTTGAGCTAATTGAATTTGTTAGAGTTCATCTTATTTCTTGTATTCTCTCACTCTTTCAGTTCTTTTTTTCTGTCTCTCCTTTTTATTCTTATTTTAAAACCCTAGAAGAATTTTCTGAACATATTATATGCAAAGTGGCAACACTACCTTCTAATGTTTATCTAAATTAAACATTTCATTNCCTGAAAAAGTTTCTTTATTCCAAGATATTATCTATGGTTTACCAAATTATGATGAGGATTGCTTGGAGGGCTTGGTTTAGGAAATCTAGCCTTGACACACATTACTTTTCTGGAAAATCAATTTATTTCAATTGGGTTTTAATGCCATCTGAAAAAAAANGAGCTATTTAAAATTAGCTGCCAACCACAGAAAAAAAACCTTATTTGAAGTAAATATATTTCATAAAACAGGAAGTGGCTAATCTGGCTTTTGAATAGTGGAAGTGTTTTAGCACACATTTTTACCATCTGTAATATATTACTGCAGGGCTTTAGAGAGTTACTATGAATTCTTCTCATGCATTCAGTGCTATGGCCTAATATTCCAAAATGTTTGCAGAAAACAAGACATACTGTGCTGTTGATTTTTGTGGAGCTCTTTAGAGAGCTTTAGGGTGTCAATAAAATTAAGTGAAATAATAGCTGTGCTGTTTACAGGTAAGTTAAAAAGTTGAGTTTTGTGTTTAGATTTTCAGTGGATTCAGCTAATCACCATATACTGTCACTGTGATACAAGCCCAGATTGGTTTATGAAGACCTCTGTAGCCTAATGGCAGTGAAAATAATGGGAAGAGAATACTCAGTTTCTGAAATAAATGCAGTAGGAATTAGATGCCAGGGTCATTCCCTTTGTGTCCTCAGTGCCAGCCTCAAATCAGGGACAGTAGAGTTTATCCAGATCTCTCAAAGAAGCCCCAGGCATTTGGAGGCTCTCTCTCTCTTTGGATTAATTCTTGAATCAATTCTTGAAATGTCTTCATGGGATGAAGGATTTTGCAGCTTGTTCACATGAGACTTTTAAAATATTGCTGCACCCTGTTCATATAAAGGAATCTGAAGGATCACTTCCTAATGGGATTGAGGCCCCTGAAATGTCACAGCTGGCAAGGAAGGGGATGCCTCCAGCTGGAAGGAACCCTGCCCACTTCCATCCCCACTAACCTGACCATCTCCTCTGTGGCTGGGTGAAAGAGGCTGAGCCAGTGGAGCATCCCAAAGCAATCACCACATCATAGAACACCCTGAGCTGGAAGGGACCCACAAGGATCANTGATGTCCTGCACAGAACAGTGNCAAGAAAACACACCATGTGCCTGAGAGTGTTTTCCAAACACTTCTTGAACTCTCTTCTAGGTTTGGTGCTGCAACCACTTCCCTGGGGATCCTGTTCCAAGAGTTGCTTCAAGTTGGAACCAAGTCCTAATGAACTCACAAAGTCAGGGATGAGGGTGGGAAACAACTGAGAATGGCATTTGGCCTAAAAACAACAAAAATGAAAACCATCAAAGACACCATAAATGTCGGGCAACCACCTGAGCAAATTTTTCTATATCATGATTTTTTTTTTCCTGAATGTGAGATGCTACATAGTGATTTGTGTCATTATGAGAATACACCATGGGATCAATATGAACAAGTAAAGCATGGACATGAGACACAGGAAGACGTAATGATTTCATTTTATTTGTTTAAATCACTTTGCTGTAAATTGTTGGTTGTTTTTATTTATTTTTATTATTTCGTCACTATACTTATGAATTGTATTCACCTTTATGTATAAGGAAAATAGGAGTTTGTTTGGGCATGAGCANGCTTGTCCCTGCTGTTACCTGCTTGCTAGGAGTGTAACCTGAGAACATGTTCCAGCCTTGTCCAGACCTGGTGGGGGCTTGTGGCCACTGCTGCTGGAGTGGTAGCCAACTTTTCAGCCTTGCTCTGACTTGTACCCCAGCACAGGGGGATGTCACAGCCCACCAGGACACTGCCTATAAAAGGGGCAGTGACCAGGGGTGAGATGGATGTGTTGGCAGAGCACAGAGTCCCCACATCCCCAGCTCTGCTTTGCCTGTTCCTTATCAAGGAACTAATAAATTTCCTTATTGATTGACCTACNTGATTGTGGTGAGTAATTTATAACAAGAATGCTCAAGATTTACTATGCAATTCCTGAATGTTGCCTGGCATTTTGGTTTCCTAAGATGAAAATAAAATATGTCATCATTGCCCTCCTTGTACTTGAAATGCCCTGCCCAGGAAGGACAGACAGACAAGCTGTGCCTTNATTTTGACACTTCAGCTATGGCATACAGAAACTGTAAGCTGTAAGTTTTCATGATCACACGCTCCATTATAAGCCACACAAATAGTAGAACCAGCTGGAAATAAAAAATATTTTTTCCCAACTGTGAATTCACTAACATCCTTTATAAATCAGGTTTGGCTGTATGATTTCTTGCACTGAAGATTTGCTCTGCAAAACACATTGGTTATAAATACCACTTTCTTGCCTCTTGGTATCTGAAGAGCTGTGCTGCTCTGGAGGGTAAAAGAGGGGGAAGAGAAGGAAAAATCTGTGGGTTATGAATATTGATGTAGAAGATATTCTTTGTGTATTGAAGCCTCATTTACATAAAAGCTCTTCAGAGGCTACACCCCAAGTCTAGAGGTCCTAAGCTAGTGTCAGTGAGCTGTCTGGGTATTTTTTCATGGTATTGCACTGCTATTCTGCTGACAATAGGGGCCCATTAACATTTGGCCCTTCAAACAACTGTGGTCCAAGCCTCAGTGGCAAAGTGTCTGCTGAATATGTAAAATAATGGAATGAATGGATTGGTTGGAAACAATGATGGCAAGGTGTGGCTCAGCTGACTGTGACAGCATGGGGTAATTTTCCAGCCCACTGACCCTACAAAGAGAGCTGGAGCACAAAGCTTAGACAGATTGGTCTGGATAGCCACAAGCAAGTGCAGAGCAGCTGATGATCTCATATACAGTCTGACAGATGGGGAACAGTTTTTGCTTTGCTTTGCTTTAAACTTGAACTTAACTGTTTGTTTTTCCCACATACATAAGACACAGGTGATTTAAAAGCATGTCTTGCATGTTAGGTTTAAGAAACATCCTTATTTCCTGTGAAAAAGGTGTTACTTGTGCAGTGAATGCTGCATGAAGAATGATGGAAAAAAGTTGTTACAGAATGTTGCATTATCTCTATGTTCAGTCCTTGGACTGCATTTTGAATCTAGTCTCCTTCTTTGAATAACATAAATAAGTGTTATGGCCTGAATCTTGCCATCACATCAGAGAAACAGCAATCAAAGATGTCTAAATGAGTTACTAATTTAGTTTTACTGTCTGAGAATAAAATAGGTTAAAACAAGTTAATTTGACTATTAAAAAATGTATNTTTGCAGGGCTATGCAATTCCAAACATGTTGTAAATGCACTTAAATACAAATANATGTGAACACAATTACACACCTCCTGAAAGTTTACTTAAATGTAACTGGAAAGAAATGGTACAGCCTAATAGTTGTGAGTCACCATCAATACACTTTCCTGCCAGTTTATAAATGCCACAAGCATCAAAGGACAATTCCAATTCTGTGTTTCCAGTTGAGATGATGATACAACTGTAGAACACACTTCTGGAATTTTTAACTCCTCTAAAAATAGATCAGATTTTTTAATATTCCTCAAGGGAAAGATGATGCACAGAAATTTTTAATATGTTCTAATTGCATCTCCCTCTCTGCTTTCAAGTGTTATCTCCTTGGCTGTGAGCTCTCCAAAGCAGTGCTCAAAGCACTGTGAAATAACAACAGTAGGAAGAAAGTATGTAAGCAGAAAAGAAATACACATTGATTGCAATGGGATTTTTCTCTAAAATTGACAGAGTTATCCTAAGTTAAGGTAAACACAAGCAATATTTAGAAATTATGAAGCACTGCTGGAGTAAACAAGCCGGAAGGCCAAATTTTGAAGACCACTGCTTACCTCTTGATTTCAGTATTGTTTTTCAAACAGAGAAACTGTTGGGAGGCANAATTTTTATCACAGCTTGAAACCATCATTATCCACTATGTGTATTTTGCCTCAGCTGAGGAATCAGCTTCTATTATATTAAACACCTTACAAACACAGTTGCAGGCAGTTTTTGAATCAATGAGTTTTCAGTGCAACAGGCAAATTCAATACAGAGATAGGCATAGAAGTTCTCTCTGTACAATCATTAAATTCTTCATATCCACAGGGAGAAACAGGNATAGGATAGGAAGTGCCATGATTTTTTATAATGGAGGAAAGGGATTTGACCATCTTCCACACAACTGGAACTGTGGGTTGATTTTATTGCTAAGAAATTCTACTCCATTTTACACACTCTACTAGAAGCATAAGGAGCATTTTTGTCACCAGCAGCTGGGAAGGAGACCAGAGTGAAATTCATGGGTTGTTTCTAACTCCCAGTCTCAGGCTGTAAAATAAGTTTCAAACTTGTGGAGGCCCTGGAGCCTCCCTGAATGGCAGCAATCTCCATGACTTGGAGAGAAAGACCCTAAGCTGTGAGAGGGACATCAAGGGCATGGTGAAGAATGGCTCCTCCCCACAGTTCTTTGCAGTTTTATGTTGATGTACCCCAGTTCTATTCCCCTGGTTGGCCCATTGGTCTCTCCATCCCTTTCTCCCTTATATGTTATTCCCTACAATGTTCTCCCTTCCCTGCTTTCCCATTGGCCCCACTTTGGCACAGTGTCCTGCTGGAGTCAGTGAGTCAGGGGTCTCTCTGAATTCTTCAGAGAGAAATCAGAGTGCAGGGNTTGAATTAAAGCCTCTGGATGCATTGAAGTACATTAGGCCACTCACACATAAAGTGNACATTTAAGCAGAATTAAATAATTTTAGAGTAGTTCTAATGCTTTTAGTAAGTGAAAGGTTTCAAATGCCAGAGTAGCAGAGTGTGTTCTAGTGAAGGTTGAAACATGCTGATATCTTCAGTGGAGGCTCCAGGCTCACAGTTGTAGACAGGACTTAAACATAACAGAGCTATATTAAGAATATTGCTTACATTTCTTAGATAGAACAAGATGGGTGTATGAGTAGTGTTATATGAAACCTGGTGTGCTAAGAAACTAGAATTATAATGGGTTAGGAGTGGTGGTCTGAATTTGTGTCTTAGCTTGTTGGAAAAATCCTNTATAAGANTTTGTACTGGGGAGAGTTGNTGCTTTTAGCCATTCTGGNTTCTAGCAATNCCCTTATTGTCACTGCATTTGCCATTGNTTTTTNCCATTGCTTTTTGCCATTGCCTGATGAGACTGATGTGCTTTCTAATAAATAACATTTTTAACTATTAGCTGCTTTGCTTTTTTAAGNTAACCTGGCAAAGTAGGAGCCTAAGAGCTCTGGAGTTTGGTGCCTCAGAGCACCCAAGGTCCAAAGAGCCTGACAGGGTCCCTTCCTCTTTTTTCCTGTTGTTTGCTGCTCTTTGCCCCATCTTTGTACCACCTCTGAGCCCTCAGCCCTGGGGCCCTGATGCTCTGCTCCATCCCCTGTTCCCCATATTCAAACCCAGACTTTCCATCTTCCCAATCTTTGTCCCTGGACCCTTTGCTTGTGTTGGAATAAACCTGCCCCACAGAACCCCATACAAAGACCCTTCCTGTCTCCACTTTTGTTTGTTTCAAAAGTTTTCCAGAACATGCAGTTTCTTCCCCCTTAGTGAGCCTGTGACACAAAAGTGTAGAGAAAATTATGGCTGAGGAGGGGCAAAGTTTCCTCCTTGAGACTAAGGTGCACAACCCTGCATATTGCTGGGAGAATGNTGACATCGAGCTATCTGTGAGTGAAATNTATGATAAAGAATCATGAAGTAACAACAGTAAGCAGATGGGAAAGAATCATAGAGTAGCAACGACGAGAAAGTACATTAAAGTAGAAAAATAAGTGAGGGAAAGTAGAGTAAAGNAGCAAATAAGGAGAAAGGATGTGACTAGCTCAGGGTGCTAGACTGCTTGAGCCAGGAAGGTGCTGTAAAAGAGTGNGAAACCAATCAATAATTAAAAAGTAATATGTGCACAATGCTTAATANCCAATTGTATGCTTGCTAGATTCACATGATAATTGTAGCAAACCCTATAAAAATGTATGCTTTACTGCAATAAAGGGGTCTGGCAGACATTCATGTACCTCTGTGAATGCTCTGTGAAGATTTCCTGCTGTCTGGAACAGGGTTTTTCCCAACACTGAAGTGATTCTTATTCTGGAGACACTTTCAGAGGATAGTGGCACCTCACCCTCACCCCAAACTACAACATTAAATCTCCTCAAACTTTTTCTTTTTACTACTCCTTGCTTTATAGAAAGAGAGTTTCCAGGTTGTGGGAAAAGTATAATCTTTTGTTTAATACCTAAAATCAAGACATTTTACCCAGAAGGAACTTCTGCTAATCAGAGAACGAGCAAAACCACCACAGGGAATTTTATCTTCAGATTTTTAAATCTTCTTTGTGAGTAGTGAATACTTTGGAAGAGGGCAGTCTGTGGCAAAGGTTCAGGACCCTCAACAGTTTTGATGTAGATGCCAGGATCCCTGAATTCAAGCAACCCAGGACCTCCAAGAAAGGCCAAGAAACAAAATATTAGCACTATACATTGGAAGGAGCTCATCTTTTTCAGGTGAAGAACTCCTGCAGATATTTGGAATGGAANCAAGCCAAGAGAATGGAACCATGGGAACTGATGATTTAGATTTAGATTTACAAGTTGATTTCCTGCTCTGTGAGTATGGAACTGAATTTGGTCTGCACACTATTTTGATGGAAAGAAAATGGTGCATCCTGACTTACCACATGTGAAATGCTCAATCATAAAAACATCCCCACTCTGGCAGAAAATGACTTGTAAAATCACAGTTAATAACTTTTTCATTACAAAAAGGCTTACACTTTTTATCAAGTAAATACATCAAGTGCTAAATTTTTAATTGTATTAATGAATTGCTTGCATCATTAGGGATGGTCCTATTCAGGGCCTGGAGTTGAACTCAATGATTCTTCTGGATCCCTTCCAATTATCCTGTGATTATTGTGATTATTGTGAATTATGTCACACTAAATAATTTTAATGTTAATAATTAAGTTAAATTNGTCATAAGTTAAAATTAAATACAGCAAAGATGTCTATTTTATTAGACAAACAAAGAATTATTGGTTTTGTACAAACTAGGAAGAATAAATATAAATTTCAGTGGGTTTAGCACGTTAGAGATACAACTTGGCTTTTAAGAAGATACACTGAACCTCTACATTTATGAAACCTTAATGCCTGCATGTTTAAAGTGGTTTAATATAACAAATCAAGCACTTATTTCCAGAAGACAAGAATTAGTTCCTGCAGATTATATATTTCTCCTAGATGTGCTGGTATACATGGCTGTAGAGTAAGTCTGCAGCATTGTTCCACTTTTTTATGCATGCTTGTATTCCTTCTCTTTCATATGCACATGCAGAAGCATTTACCTCTGTGTGTGCAGGTTTACATCTCAGAAATGGCCCTTCATTAATTTCTGTGCTATGCAGCACTGATGTGCTCCTCTCCAGTCCATCACTTTGCTGCTAGCATCCTCACTCCTCAATTTTCAGCAGCTTTTAGGATCTGTTTTAGGATATCTGTGAATTTCCCCCTATGAGTTCACCAAACTTCTGATTTTATGGACCACAGGTACAAACCTTGACCCACCCCTTGTTACCTTGTCAGCTGAAAGTCAGTGAGGCATGACAAGATGAGGGAATGATGAGAGAGTTTAAGACTCTTAATCTCTGTCTTTCCTCCANAAATGCCTGAAGATTTCTTGACATTTTGAGATGCCATAAATATTGATGGAAAAATAAGAGACAAGTGTCCACTTGGCCAGAAATGCTACTAGGTGGAGCAGAGGAATGGTTTCTCAGCCCTGCTCATACCTAGAGATACCAAATCTGTCACACTTTCAAATGGAGACACTTGTTCAACTGATAACCCTGGCAGTTTNTAAACTTGAAGAAACCAGCTTCAGTATTAAAAACTGTGGACAATGAAAGATCTAGAGGGACAGTTCAGTCATATGTGCTTAGGCAGAGGTCTGGCACTAAGCACACATTTCATGTCAATGCCATTGCAGAACTTTAATCAAGAAATATATCATCCCTTTACTCTCACCTCACTGCATCAATGTGAAATTTAAATAACACTATTCAGTTCTGTATGTCTTAAGGATTTTTCTCTTCTTCTGATAAATACCATGGACAAACATAACAGTAAGTTACTACTAATGCCCATTGGACAGAGTTTTTGAGGATGGAGCATGAGGAGACATGGAAGGAGAAGAGCTGTGGGGAATGTGATCTCCTTTCTGTACTAGAGAAATGCATTGTGCCAATGGCCAGGCTCCACTTTCCTGAGCATTATCCTGCAGCTTCCCTGACANTACTACTTACATTTCAATGCACAAAAACCTCAGGAGAAGGTTTTGTCCTCCACAATCACAATGCTGTGATTTTGATTCTGCCAGCCAAGGTGGCAATTCANTGCATGTGGGATTTGGCTACAAAGAAAGATGTGAATTTGGGTCTCTTTTTGAAAGGATATACAGTATATTATTAGGAGACTTGTGCTTACATAACAATGCAGNTGTGTTTTTAATGTAAAGTTATCAAAATCCAAGTTGAAACAATTACCTAATTTTCATCTGTAAATCAGAAGGAAAAGAAAAGAAATATGATTTTGTTTATGCTCAAAATTGGCTTTAAATCAATTAAAGTGGTGAAAACCCCTATGTACACATATTTAATTTGGTTTACATCTGTCTTGTNTTAATTTAACTTCATTTGGTTTTCACCAAATCAATGCAAATGTGAAATTGGTTTAATGGCTCTTTCAGAACAATAATATTTCATTCTCAAAAATGAGGAGCTGTTTTCATTTCCTACAGGTTTGGAAGGAGGCATTGAACAGCTTTTATAAAACCACTTTTACACAGTTGTTTTCACTCTTTTGCTGTTCTTTCCTTTGGNTATGTAAGGGATGATTTTCTGCATTAAGTGACATGAGGGCAGGTGAAAGGTGACACAGAAAAAGAAGCTTTTCTTCTTTTTTCTAGGTTCATATAGAAAAATACTCAAATACAGAGCTGCTCACTCTACAAAAACAACTAGGTATTTTCAGGTGTTAATTTCTCCATCTAATCTCAACATTTGTAACTTGTCCAACAATCACATGTTGCCCTTTCCCAGGCATTCATTCCCCTCATTTATTGATAATGAGCTTAACTAGGTTTTTTTTCTGTCAATTAAAGTAGGCATTTGCTTCTTTTGAATAAAGTCATGACTTGATTTTTTGTCCAGGATGATAACAGCCACAGCTCCTTTGAGATNCTTCCAGGAGAGCTGTGGGATGGTCATTTTATTGTCCTAAACTATNGATTTAGGAACATGTTTATTTGCTGACAAATACTGAGAAGCATTGTAGACTTGATGGAAATTTCCAAGGGCCACAAGTACCTGCTGAAGACAACAGCTGTGAGCACAGCTGGCAGTATCTGCAGGTGCTCTGCACTTCACAGGATCTGGCATTGGACTTTACTGGGTGCTGTGAAAAAACAAAATCATCTTTCATGTAAAAGTAACAAATTACACACAATAAATCTCTGAGCAAATCACTGAATTTNCTTGTAAGTTTGCTTTCTGTAGCACACTGATCCTTGCAGAAGAACAGGAGCAATGCAGGAAATAAGTTTTAGAACATTTTTAATGTAATGGANTGCATGTCAAGAGGAGAGGGGCTGAAGGCACAGAGTTCATCCCCAGGCCTTGTGAACATTACAGAGTTACAGAATCAACAAAACAGTCTTCAGCTTAACCAAATGCAGTTATTATGTGAAATCCTTGTCCATAAATCATCCTTAAGATATTTTCAGTGGCTATTCAGTATAAATCTACTTTTCCAACCAGGCATATCTGTGACATGAAACACCAAAAGAAACTATGAAAGCTGCATTTGTTAAATCAATCTGGAAACAAAAATAACTGGTCTCATACTCAGTTGCCTTTGACATGGGAGAAATTAGGATGCCAAAAGATAATCTGGAGTTCCCAATAAATTGCATACTGCAAGCACTGATGAAAACCAGTCATCCATTCAAAGACTGGCAAATGAGTTAGCATTTTGTGGTCAATGTTGGCCCTATCCATCTTGGCTGTGAGTTTGTGCAAAGTAATGTGTTTTCATGAACTGCCTATCTTGTTGAAACTGGGAAAGTTTGGAAACAAAATACTCTTTCAACTCTGTAAAACACAATTAACTTTCAGTTGGAAGTAGATGCAGAGTAAGGAAATTGTTGACTAACATGAGATAATTTTCCTAAGTGATTTTGTTACATAACCATCTTAAACATTGTTTTCCCTTACNTGGTTTCCCTCTTTAATAACCTCTGTCTTGGAGACCTATTATATAAAATCTTGTAGCAGAAGTAAAAAATGGAAAGGAATAAACAAAGAAAACATTAGACAATTGACTGTGAGTAAGAATGATTCAGGCTTTCTCTGAATTCCAAGAACCTGATGGGAAACAAACACATTTAATTGCATATGTATTATTACTCAAAATATATCTTTATGTATGCATTCTCATCTTCTGGGAATTAAAACTATTTTGCTNGAACCCCATGTTTTTAGACAAGGTTTAGTCATCATGGATGGCTCACTTGAGGCTGTTAATGTATAAAGTCTTGCCTGTTGTGTGTTACAAGGCTACAATTTTTAGTGACTAAACAGCTCTAATAAGTTCCTTCAGTCAATGTCATCAGAGAATTTGTTCTTTTTCTAGGTGAAATTATAACCATGGGAATACCCAGAACATGCTTCTCTTTCTAATTAAAGACTCAAGCAGATCACTGCAACAGTAAGCAATAAAGTGCTGCAAGATTTATTTAACACATAAGAGCTGTTTCTTTGGGTAGCATAGTTCACACCAGTATTAACAGTTTAGAAGAATGTGGTGTTATCTTGTGTGTGTTTTCCAGGGGGTGAACTCTTTCAAATAGGATAAAATTTATGGTCTCATCAGGTAAGGTTTTATCTTCCTCTGAACCAACCCCTCAGCAGGTTTCTGTTGTGCTATGGCTACTGCAGGGTAAGAAGAATTCCATGCTTGGGCAGGTACCTCTTGCATGGACAATGCAAATTTACTTCTGACACTGTAAAAAAACTCCTAGGAATTTCAGGCCAGCTGTCATCACCTTCCCTGCCTTTTTGATTTCTGGCCCTGTCTTGATCATAGCACCACATGTTGGAAAAGACCTTGAAGATCACCAGCCCCAGTCTTCTCCTGGTTTCCCAATTATCCCTCTCCAATGTGTGTCATGGACCTTTCCTCTTCCATGCTGATTCACTGAATAACAGAGATGTTATTCACCACCCATGCTGGTCCTGTCTCCTTCCTCTCTGCTGCAGGACACTCATCCCAGCTCAGGCAGACAGTGAAGGGAATGGGGGAACCTTTTGGTCACTCTAGGTTGTTCATCCCTGGAAGCATTTGGTGTAGTGTTATTAGTAATCTTCAAAAGTTGCTTTGTTTTTCCCCAAAAATATTAGAATGGATGAGTGGTTAATATTGAAACACCACGCAGGCAAATAATAAAAACCTTGTTATTCTCACAGCAAAGGACTGATTTGAACACAGACAAGAATTACTCTGTATAAAAAGGGTAACTATTTTTATTAATTTGAAGTCAGTAGAACGATTTATTTATTATCTGCTTTATTTTTCCATCATCTGCAAGAGGCAGGATACTGAATCCAGGAAACAATTTTCATGGTTATCTAACTGCAGCAGAATCTCCCAAGAAAACCCAACATCTAGGTAAGGGAGGCTTAAGAGTAAACATAAANCTTTTGGTTTCTTCCCTGAATCACATCACCACCACATCATCAGAGNCTTGCTTGTATCAGCATTTGGCTTAATTTTGTTTCATCTAACTTCTGCCCTTTTTCCACCACCCTTTTTCAAAGCATGAGAGTCAGGCCTTTGCTGTTGCTTGATATAAAAACAGATCAAAAATGCTTTTCTTCCACAATAGTGATCTTGAGGGGGTCTTGTCAGGGTTTCCATTATTCATAAGACATGCTTTTCAAGGTTAGTATTTCAATAGTTGTAAATCTCATTTTGCTGAAATTAAGCATCTCAGATTTGTTTCTATTCTATTCTATTCTATTCTATTCTATTCTATTCTATTCTATTCTATTCTATTCTATTCTATTCTATTCTATTCTATTCTATTCTATTCTAT
>OAMK01000050.1:3435730-3494463 GCA_900205225.1 Saxicola maurus maurus | reverse complement strand
AACTGTTATTCCTAATTCCCGTATCTTTGCCTGAGAGCCCCTTAATTTCAAAATTATAATAATTTGGAGAGAGGGGGTTTACATTCTCCATTTCAAAGAGAAGNTNCTGCCTTTATTGGCAGANACCTGTCCTTCAAACCAGGACAACTGAGGAGATAAAAAGTGATGGAAGGAGGTCCCTTGAGATTGTAATTTGTACAATCAGTAAAATCATGATGTTGGGAGCTCCAAAGCAGCCTTGAAGAAGATTAATTAATTGATTTGTTGGAATAAGCTCTAAGAGAGAACCTGGCACAGCCAGAACAGGATTTTGCAATGAATACATCTGCCCACCATCCTCAGCAGAGAGCATGAATCTGAGGGAAAAAATAGCTGCAGCCTATCTCATATTGTTGCATTTTGTCTGACACCAGTTCCAGTGCAGACCTTTTTCTTGTCCTTGATGCCACATCACACGAACTCTCACCCATCCTGAATCACTTCTTCCTTCCCTCACCAGGATTTGCCCTCTTGTTACACCATGTTGTGCTTCCACAGTGGGAATGCAAATTCCCAGGGCACAGGGTAGGCACCTGCTGACTGAATGGTGGCAAACTTTGCACCCCACAGTAAAGAACAACGAGCCTTTGCTGCCTCCCACCTGGCCAAATCACTCACCCCTTCATGCAGGGGTCTGAGAGCATTTTCACTGGGGCTCTTAGCCTTCCTCACCACCAGCTGCCATGCCTCAAACCTCCTGGAATTTGCAGCTTCAAGACTAAAATCTCTTAAATTATTTGTTGTGTGTATGTACGACTGCATAATTGTGTTTGACTTACTGCCACTTTTCTCTTTAACACTCCTCTCAGTTAGTCCTAAAATGTCAGATGTATCCACAGCAACAACTAAAAAACAGTCTGCCAGGCCTTACCAACAGTATTTCAAAATTATAGCTATACAGAGTATGGGTTATCTGTGTTAATTNACAAATGTGTCCTTAATATAAGTGTCCTTATAAGTCCTTCTAAATAGGAAAGTCTAAAGACACATTATTATGGATAGACCTGAGTGAATACTAATACAAATTTTATGTGAATACTGTTGATGCTTTTTTTTTCCTTTTTCCCTTGTGTGAATGCTCCCATCCACTTTGAAGGANGCAAATTAATGTCACTAGCTTCCAGGCAAGCAACCCTTGAGAAAACAAATACAAATCTCCAAATAGGCAAGCATAAGGTTAGGGAGGTAGGACTAGATAACCCCACCAGTGATCCATGGCAACCTTACTGTGATCTGTTCATAATCTTGGGTTTAAACTCATTCAGAAGACAAAATGCAATTTCAAGCACAGCTGAGATGTTGGATTTCAGAAGTTAAAAGCAACCCATGGAAAAAAAGGTACAGATCATTCCAAATGTGTAATGCTGAAAAAAAAAAAAAAGCCAAGTTTTTGCAATAAACTTTGTGAAGATTTGTTAGGAAATTTTACTTTATTCTGTGTAATATTGACTAGAAAATGCACTGTTGATAGCATGCTATTCACAAATGGAAGATCCTCATTCTTGGGGCAATGTCCAGCCCTTACCTAGTAAAGTAAAAGTAAAGTAAAAAGTAAAGTAAAAGGGTTACTTTTCATGGGGGAAAACAAAGAAGAATTCAATTGTGACTTGCAGTGGGCTAAACCCTGCTACATCTAAGTCCAGTATCAATGTGCTTCTACTTAACCAACAGAAGTCCAGTTAGACACAGGCCCAAGTATAAAAATCTTAGCAAAACAAGACCAGGGCATCCACACACACTTAAGATTTACTCTGAGGTGGACATGCTTGAACACTTCACCTGTAAAACTCTCCCTCCATGTTCCTAACCACTAATGGTCTAACATTTACCCACTAAACAAATTATTTACATTGCTACTTCAGATTCATTGTAGTGTTGCTTGTTCAGGAAACTTAATTTTAAAACCTTTTCAANTGAATGACCTCCTAGAAGTATATGAACATGATTCCATTAGTTTAGAATTTCTTAAAAGAAAGGTCATTTGTATAGTGATAATTTTTCACATGCAAGACCAGTGGCTATTTTCCACCATTCAGATTCCACCCCTTCCTTCCCACCTTACACTTAATTTTTATATATAGTAGCAGACAGATAGAAGAGACACCACAATCATGATATANAATCAAGTAACTTTAAAAGAGTTTAAAACACAGTTTAAAAGTTAATTTTATTTTTTAAAGTCTATGAGGCACTTGTATGTTGTCATTTTCTCAGATATAAGATATATATAGTACACTGTATATATCTATATCTACAAATATACATACATATACATGCCTATATATACACAATATATATAGTTATATGTTGTACATTGTNATTTTCTCAGAGAAATTTTCTCTTCTATGTAGTTTAATCAAAAGGTACAGATGATAGAAGTAAAAACAGGATTGTGGAGACTGAATGCAAATTGAGGAAATACATTTTATTTAAGCAGCATATCCTGCCCACTTCAAAACTTACTCCTCAGTATTTCAGGTTGATGTCTACATAACTTAATGTGTTAAAAAGCAGAAATATTACTAAATCCACTTGAGCAAATAAACCAACTTTCAGGGTNTATCTTCTTGTCCTGCTGAAGAGTTGCTCCATCTAGCATGGCTCTGCATCACAGGCATCAGCAGCTGACACATCTATCTCTATTTAAAGTGCATCACAGATACTGCCCTCTTGGCAAATGCTGCAGAGTTTTTCAATGGAGAGAAAACACCTACAATCTTTTTGTGTTGATTAGCAAGTTAAGAGAAAACAGATTGAAAGCATTGTGTTTATCAAAATCTGGTAAAAAATAAAGGCAAAGCATGACTGAAGGTAACTATTAATTGTGCAACAAAAATCCTTTAAGTTTAGAATAACTGTGTTTTGTATAGATGAAAACAACAGGAACTTATGGAGCTGCCAGAGATGGGAGATTTTTACAAAAGCAGACCTGAATTTTATAGTTTCCCAAAATGAGAAATCCATGTTCTGGTGTGACTTAGGNATGTTTTAAATCTTCCAACAGCTCTTCCTCTAAAATGTCTAAGAGAAGTGACTTCTCTAGTGGGAGTGAAGAGAGGTGATAAGTAACAGCGGATAGAAGAAATAGTAACATGGAAGAGAAAACCAGAGCAAGAAGAAAGCTGGGTTTCTTTCATAACCAAACTCAGAATAAAGGCAGACAAACAGCACACAAATAAGAGGAAAAATAAAAAGAATCTACAACAGGAAAACAGAGAAAAAGCCAAGAAAGCTGAGAATGTCTGAGGGATAACAGAAATAAGAAGGAAAATTTATAGCTGTCATTTAAGATGGAAATTAAACAAATAAATTGCCATGATGCCCNGGTGATTTTTTGCCTTTTCTTTTATATATCTTTTATACAGNTTTTATGTATTCTCAGTATTCTTAGCATGCATAGTTGTAATTTCTGAAGTCTGATAACTTACCATAGTCTTAATATTTTGTTAGGCCAAGAGACCAAACATCCTAAAGGCCTCATAGTAGAAAGCTGGAAAAATCATTAAAAGCAATGTAATATTAAAAAAAAAATGACACATAGTCTGTGTTAAAGAAATTAGATTTGTGCCTTTAATGGCTAACCAGCCACAGCTATTCCAATCCTAAGAATAAAAATTGTTTCAATAGTGGTTTAGCTGTTGGTCCCTGTTGCCCTAGTTTTCCCAGGTTTTCACATGAATTACAATACACACCACCTCACCCTGCAGTTTTACAGCATGAATTCTTCTTGATTCTGCAGAACACAATTACCATCTCTTGTTTTCTAATGTGACACTCTCATTTTCGTTTGGAGGATGGTGTCTAGCAGTATGCACTGAAATGACAGATAACTACATCATACTTTCCTTTTGTGGAAAACAAATGCTTTCATTTTATAAATTGCAGTCCAAATTCCTTGATATTCCACTCAGCTGATGTCCCTCCCTATGACCCCTTTCCCAGCTCTGTGAGCTCGTGCTGTCAGTGAAATTACAGCAACAGCTTAATCCCACTCCATGAAGAAAGAGAAAATGGCAATTCAGGAAAGATACAGATGTNTGGGCTGAAGATATTTATATTTTACTCTTCTTGTCAGGCTGATACTAAAATATGTGTTCACTCAAAAAAGACAACAGGTTATATGACCAAAGCTTTGAAGTTTGTCCTATTCACAATATAACCCAAATGAATGGGAAGTAAATGGACATTGCTGATGNCTGAAGACCAACCCAACTCCAACTAAGAGTCTGGATTCTTTTAGTTTCTGGCAATGCATAAATTCTACACAGTATACACTATGTATCTATAGAAATGACCACTTTGGAAAATCATACAAATTTTATACTTGTTGAAAAGCTGCTTTAAAATTTGACAGGTGAGAAGAATGTGACAGGGGTTGGTCATCCAGAATCACTGAAAGTAGCTTGTAAAGCTCACAGTTCAGAGAGAAATACTCTTTATTTTCCTGTCTGCTTTAAAGAGAGATGTATCATGCTCCCATTTCATGAACTGAGAAGCTGACTTTCCCTCATTCATCAGTGCTGCATCCTCTGGACAGCAAAACTCTAATCCCAACTCCAGAGTAAACATAAAAAAAACATTCATTCTTTTAACATGGATTTAGACAGAACATAAATATTCCTCTAAAAGAGTGATTTTCTGGTCCATTTCACTGTCCACCAGGTAATAGCCCATTAAGGAGGCAAGCAAAAATAATTGTGCTGCATGGTCTTCAAAAATTGTCACAGAATCCAAATCATACCATCAACATCTTCNACATTGTTGGCAATGTTGACAAGTATCAGATGCTTATCCTCCTGTCTGGAGGATCCTTCTAGGCTTTCCTCTCCCACTTGCATANGCTCAGCTAAAATAAAGGCTTCAAAAAATTGATTATTCCCTAGGGAACTGCAGTGAATCATGCCTGTTTGCACATGACAGCAGAAGTTAGCTGAAGACCTTTTAGGCCCTTTGAGTTACACAGTGTGGACCTGGTGGATTCAAAAGCAAGATTTCATATGACCTGGCTATTGTGGAAGGGGTCTTTGGTACCACTTTGGGTTTAGGCTAAAGAATCCTTGTTTTCTCAAGGATTTTTTTAACAGCTTTGGAACTATTTGAGCAATTTTGACATAATTCACCTGCATTTGTTGTACACATGGAAAGAAGATGCATGCAGAACCAAATCTGGTATTCCAAAAATCAAATTTAAGATGGTGACAAGGTGTTAANTATACTCCTCCTCAGTGCTGCTAGTATGAAACAAACAGGAGAGACAATGTAATGCCTTTAAACACGTTTCTTTTTTTTTAGAAGCAAACACAGCCCCCTTCTAAGTGACTAGGAAGAGGGACAGTCAAGATGTGTGACAAATCCTCTGAGTGTAAAACTAAGAATTTCCTCCACTTACTATGGTGTACTGCCAATCTNTCCCCAGAAATGGTCCAAAAATTTAAATAGTGAAATACACAAAAATGAAAACTCATATGAAATCTCTAATGGTTCTTTGTGTTTAAACTCCTGTTCACTTGAATAAGACACCACCTGCATTTATACTCAAAAATTATTTATTCTGCTGCACCCAAAAGAAGGAGGGAATTAATTATCTACTCANTTATTTTTAAAAGTAAAAAATCTAGACTAGCAGTAAAACTGATAAAAAGCCTGGTTTTACATGCTCCTTGGAGATTTTTCAAGTTGATAAAAAGTAGTATGAATCACACAAAGTAGGAAAAAAAAATCACACTGGTAGACAATAAACATTTATTGATCTTTGGCTTTAGAAATTGTCCTATTTTAGATATGGGAAATACTATATAAAATAATGGAAGGGTTTTTTTAATCCTTTACAGTGCACAAGTGCAAGGCATGCAGAGTACATGTACAGATGCTAAAATACTATAGGAACATCACTGCAGTAGATATTGTATGTCCAACATGGGGAAATGCTTTACAATGGCAAGCAAGTTGATGGGACCACTTGATGAACAGCAGGTATCACAGTTTCTCTTAGCTTTGCTGTGGAATTACCATGAGCAACTAATAGACATAATTTAATTTCATTAATGTGCATGTAACATTACATTTTAATAATGTAATTATAAAAGCAGTTAAACTGTAACATTTCAAAAAATGAATAGGGAATAAGAGAGTATAACCTTGCTTCATTTTTGTGANATTTACTGTTGTTAAAGAAATTTAGGCATTTAAATGGAAAACAAATTTTCACTATTTTCACATTAATATAAAATGTTGCCTGAGCAAGGCAAAATCAGCTTCTTCAATGCCCTACAGTAAAAAATGTAATGTAACTTCTTACAAATAGTGTAAGGAAATATTAAGCAAGCTTACTGTACCAGGTTTTCCCAAANAGTGTACTTCATACAGTACAGATCTCTATAGCCACTTTCTAGAGTCAAAAGCTCAACATGCCTTCCTCAGAAGAGGGTTTCCTTTGGTAGATTTGAACCAGCAACACCATGTCAACTTACAAGCACTTCTCATGCAGAATGTATAATTAACTCAGGAGCAGGGGCCTGTTGTTTTCTCACTCTTTTAACTTCCTTGCTGAACCAGACATGTTCTACCTTCAGCTCTTGCATTCCTGAAGGTGGACAAGCAGCTTTAAAGTAAGGGTGGTTTCGCTATTGAATACCCTAGCAGAACTCTACAAGGTGAAACTTTTTGAAGCTTTTTGTCAGTTAGCCATACCACATTTGATATTCTTTGTGCTCCAATCCATAAGGATTCAGTGACCTTCAGGGTTGCCCTTCTGAGCCCAAGCAGAACAACTTACCTGGCTGAAGTCAACTGTGTGCCTGCATAACTGGGGTATATTCAACACCCAGGTGTCACTACAAAACTTTGAAAGTCAATCCATTCCAAATCTTATAAATTCTCACCCTCAGTCATAAAGAAAACAATGCAGAAGTGGCAGGTGGCAGAGGGAGGGGGTGTTAGCTTAAATTAGGGGTATTCAATTATCAGTCAGATAAGGACAAANTTGTTAGATTACCATTTAAGAAAGAGGAATGGAAAAGATTTCTTCAAAATCTTATTTGTCTCCAATATGTAATAACACAAAACCACACGTAAGCCAAAAATTGAATGAAATTTCATAGCAAACTCCATTTCAAGGGCTACCAGAATCACCCACAATTAGGCACTTCACAGTGTACAAAAAGATTGCAATATTACTGGAGGTTGTTTATTAGCTGTAGTAGTTGCACCCAAGTATTATCCACACCACTAAAAATATCCCCACAACAAGCAAAAAGAAAAAAAATCCCCAAAGTGAGCCTTTTCAGCCTGTGCTGTGCTCNTCTGAACACAGATCCTGATGATCCTTTAAAAGCATAGGAGCCAATTTGTAATGCAGGTAATGCAACACCAGATCCATATAATGCAAACACCACTTGAACACCATCCTCACTGTGAAGCGTGACAGTCTTAATAATTGTAAAGCTGTAACTATAAAAAANGTATTTTAACAGTATTGTAGCAGAAAGAGGAAGCTAAAATTTACATATATAACATCAGAGTCTTTCCCATTTGGCAAATATTGAAATGAAGGGAGGGGAGTCTTTTTGTCTCAGGTCTTTGTTCTAGAGTAGACACAACTATATGCTTTTCACTTAAATATTAAAAAAACCCCAAAAAACCCCCTACTATTAACTGAAGAACAACACTGAATTTGTGTTCCCAGCAACAAAGAAGCAACTAAAACATTTAAAGTAGAATATTGACAACTTGGAAGATGTTCCCTGTGCACTTTGTAACATGTCTACCCTACAAGAAATTTTAGGCTGAAATTATTTAGTAGAGTCTTTGCATTAATATTTGCTCATATAAATGGGAAGACTGAAACATTAGATGGCTTTCTTTTTCTATTAAAGAATATTTTTTCATGTGTATTCCTCCTAGAAAACCTTACATACAGTTAACAGTGGAAGAAAGGAATGACCAAAGATGGGAGAAATAAAAACTGTTGGCACATCATGACATGGATATGAACTGTAGTTATGAAATACAATTTTTGGTGCCTTTTTCTTTGTCCTGTATTTTTATGAAAAATACTGTGAATATGCATTCTGGAAGCTTTGAACACATACAGGAGGCAGGGTTATTATGAACAGAGGAAGAGAGAATAAGGCTGACTTTTAAGCCAGGTTTAAAAAAAATAAGTTGCAGCACAGTTAAAGAGTAATGACAATATTAAGGAGTTTGTAAAAAGCTATTCAAAACTCTTTTGAGATGTGTATCTTATAGATAGCAAGTTCATATGGATAGTATGTTGCTGAGAAAAAATGCTGTAAGTACAAATTTTAAGGGTTCTTGACTTTTGTGTAATCACATGGAAAAAAAATTTGGTATTTACAGGTGGATTTTGGACTTGGATATAAAACTGCATACCTGTTAATACTTCAGCCTGAACATCAAGTTTTAAAAAAAAAACAGTGTAGAAGTTTTTTACTTCTAATTGCAGGCACTGATATTAATTTAAAAAATGAAAATATGATCCATGGTATTAGGATTAAAAATAANTTCCATTAAAAACACCACTGAAATCAAAGGTATAAAAATACATATACACTGGCATGTAAAACAACATCCAGTGCATTATTACTCTCCTGGCAGTCCACAGTGAGAGACTGGAAAAAGTTAAGTGCAGCATATACAGATGTCAGTAAAAGCAGCCTGGAAATGACATGTTGGCTTCATGATCTCATCTAGAGGAGGAAGACCTTTCAGTCTAGTTCTCAGGAGTGCAAGTGAGATATGCCATCCACAAAACTGCACGTGCTACAGAGGTAACAAAGCATGGCAGGCTTTCCTAAAGGAGTTGCACAAAAATCACTCTGAAGCATGGACAGACAATCTGCATCAACCTGCTCAGTGAGATCAGACATCTGGCTTCTAAGCATCTGTTGTCTAGATGCTCTTTAGACTAGGTATCTGTGAGGTCAAAATATTGCTCTTTATTTGCCATTTGGGATTTAGGCTGCAGATGCTAAAAATAACAGTCTTACTCATAATGGTAAAGATTCACATTTAATATTTGATTTAGGATACAAGTAACCTGCTGTTNCCTTCCTCCATTAAGATTTTGCTCAGCTGTAACAGATTTCTTCAAGAGAATACACATTTTTCTTTGGCCTCAATCTTGTTCAATGTCTCCACTTTGTCTGGGCACTGAATTTTTAAAATTTAACTAAAACTATCTAAGAACTTTATAGTGGCAAAATTAACTGTGGGGTTAAGTCTGGGTGTGGAGGGGCTGTGTCAAACAAATAAATGTGCAAAATGTGTCATGTGAAAAAACATGAAGTGTAGTATTTAAAAAGTGATCAAAATTATCTCTGTGAAAAGCACAGCTATTTGACAATAAAGAGACAAAAGGCCTTTTACTTGGAGAGCCTTCCAACACCTTTAAGATCAGATGTGTTCAATTTTCTATATGATATATGCAATATCCCTAACACTTAGCTGTAGTTACTACACTTCAAATTGTTCCTTTGAAGTTAGCTGTAATTTTTGTACTTGGTAAAGACTACACAAGGTAAGGTGATGCTGCCTCTATGTGTTGATGATGTCTTGGCAGCATTTTTGTTCTTAAGACAAATTTCACTTTATGATCCAGGGAAGAATGCATCTCTGTTTAAACACCTTTCAGTAGTTGTGANTCGAATGAGAAGAACAACTGCAACAGAAAATAATTTTGTGTAAGTGTCTTCTCTACAAGAATGTTCTCTTGTACTGATGCTACTATTTAATCTGTGTGTGGATCCTTTATGCAAGTGAATTCTGGAAGAGAAGACTGTGCAGCTAACAAAAACTCAAAAACTGGCATAACCTATAGTTTGAGAAAGTNTCAAAAGAGGACAAGTGCAGCCTGAGAATGCCACCTACGAAGTGTAACAATAGGCTTTCTATTCTTCTGTTCTTAATCAACTTCTCTTAACTCAGAAATAGCCCAAGNGTTATGTTTGGACCCCCCTGAATTTGCTGGAAGACTTGGATTTATCGCTATCTTAACCCTTTGTCTAAAAGGACATACATAATAAAAGTGCAGAGTTTAAACAAATGTTAACAGATTTGTTCATGTTTCAGATGGAATTTGAAGTTATTTGAGCTATTTAAAGGAACTAATCCTTCAAAAAATAGATNAATTTAAACTAAACAAAAGTCAAAATACAATCTTGAACTCATTTAGCCTACTTGGTTCTGTGTAGGGAACACAGGGAAAGTCCTGTAGATCGGCAACAGAAGTCACATCACTAAGAGGGGAAGGGAGATCTGAATTTAAGAAAATAGAAACAGACATGGATTCTTTGCCAAAGGAACATTTCTTTCTAAAATCTCTCAGTATCTAAGGGAGGTCTCACTGTGACCTCCCATTACTTAAACAGGCTTANGAAAAAANGGGATAATGACTNTTTGCACAGGTAGAGAGTGATAGGACAAGGGGAAANAGTTCTAAACGAAAAGATGGGAGATTTAGATTAGGTGTTCAGTGGAGACTCTTGTCTGTTAAGGTGGTGAGGCACTAGATAAGGTTNCCCAGAGAAACTGTGGCTGCCCATCTCTTGGAGGCATTCAAGGCCATGTTTGAAGGGACTTTGAGCAACCTGGTCTTGTGGAAAGTGGCCCATTTCAGATCCATTCCAACTCAAACCATTCTAAAATTCTTTGATTAAGTAGTGGGCAAAAAGCAAGACCAAAAAATCTTTTAAAAACTTGAGTAACAACCTTTCAGTCACATTTTCCTGCTTTTCCATTTCTGCAAGATGCTTTTCCCCATCGCTAGGTGCTGATAAAGATCTCCATGAAACAAACAAACAAAAAAAGCATTTGCCAGCTGCTGTTTCAAAGGAACTTAATACAAAAGTGAGCAGATACTCCTTTGAACCTTACACAATATACATGGAAGTCATAATTATCAGAGTTACTACTTTACTTTAAAACACCATTTCTGATCATATCACACACTTGTAGGAAGCACTGCTCACAACCTTAGCAATTTGGTCCCTCTGGTTTCACTGTCACCACACTTTTCAAAGGCTTTTATTGCCATATTTTAGTTTTTCATAAGCCTTCTGGATTCATGTCAGGATTAAATGGATCCAAAATAAGCCCATCTCCCACTCACTGCTGACCAGAAGGTTCCACCATTCAACTCTGTAGAACAATGGAACAGCACAGTGGCACTAATCTTCATGTTTGTAACAGCAGATGCCTATTTTTCACNGTGATCAGTGTGATGTCTGAATAGTAAGGCAGCACGAGCTCTTAGCAAAAGCTTTGTGAAGTTCAGCTTCATGATCCAGTTATTACTTTTGCTGAATGTATTATTATATAACTGCAGTTCACTTTTGCTTATGAGCTTTCAGAATGACTACTTCAGCAGAAACTGTTGTTTAACATTATTTTGAAGTATTCTCAAGTATCCAAAATTTACTCCTTTAGATTGCAACAACAGGTTACATTTCCTACATAGTGAGCATCATCAGGCAAGTTCACTATCAGAATGAAACTGTTTTGCATTGTTCTATTTTTCTGAACAAAAGATTGGCATTGAACACCCCACTCTAACCTAAAAGCTGTCCNTATTAATTCTATTAGTAATGATGTATCTTGTAGAAATTACACATCTTGAATGAATACAAAAGTGGGTCCAGTATTGTTGGACCTGTCATATTTTGTCATTTGATTATTTATCTGAAAGACACTTCCTAGGAATGCTTTGAAACAATGAGGTCAAATATTATTCTTTAGGCCAATTCACAGTTAAGCTTCCGTCCGCGTTAGTTACAAAAAGTTGGTGTGAAAACAACAAAACTTGCAGCCCAAGTCACACTGAAATACTGCAATGAAACCAGTAGCATCATGCAAGGTGTTCTCAGACATCCCAAACACATGCAGAAGGTACTAGGCTGGTGTACACAAATCTTTCCCCAATAAAAGCAACTTAATAAACTAATAAATAACTTTAAAGGCTTTCAACACAGACAGTTTATCACCAGCTTAAAAATCTTGATTTTCTGCATTCATTGAGTTTGTTTTCCCATATGGTAGGTCTGCTACATATTAAATATTTAGTTAAGCTTTTCCATTTATAAATGCTTATTATATGCCAAAGCTGTACACAAATTCAAGAGAATAAGAACAGTAACATAAAACCAGCAAGTATTAGTTAAAAACCCACTGACCTCTGTGAAGTGTAATATTAACTGTTTAAAAAACCTACTGCATATAAATCCCCATTTCTGTTTTGCAAATACACAAAACATCTGAAAAACTGTCAGTAATTTTATGATTGGAATCTATCTCTCCAGTTAAGCAAAAACTGTAAAGGTAATACTTTGCTCTTTTTCTTATTACATAGCTGTTTTATTATACAGAAAATCTATTTCTGAAGCCAAGATATATTAATTATCCTTATATGGTCAAGTTAGCACAGATTAAAGTGGCAAAAGATGATGATTTGACAGAGCAGAAATTTTAAAATTAACAGTTTAAGTGTATCTTCTCTTCCAAGACAGTGTAAGTTTTTTAGTACAGCTAAGTACCTCTAAAGAGGCACAAAAAACAAATAGCCCTTTCAACTGAACTAAAAAAAAAAAAAAATCAAACTAAAAGAAAAAAAAATTTAGACATTTCATTTCAAATGGGATCCTTGAAATTACTAGATACACATACACCACTCTCCCACAGCCCTGTAAGGTACATTCAAGAATTTAAAATAAAGATTTGGTATTTCATACCTTCATATATATTATATATTTAATATATAATATATATGTACATTACACATATACATACACTGTAAGTCAGCAAGATTAAACTGTTTTGTTTTGAAATGTTTGACTGGTGTCACTAATTATTTTCTATTCTTTTGTAAATTCAATGGAATTTATCTACTACCTCAAAAGAAGAAATTTAAAAGATCCAAATGCAATCTGTGGATCAATACTAGCACCAGTACAGACGGCCATTACTTCAAAATGACTACAGGGACTGAAATAATATATTTGTTATAACTCTCTTCTTACTGCACAAGCACTCCTGCAAAATATGTAGGCAGCAATACCTGTCAGGTACATACATCTACTCTTGTTAAATTTATATTTTATACAACTTTCCTTACTGTAATATACAGTATGTCTTTTGTCCTGTTGGATTTTTTCATTTTCCAAGGAGAAAAGTGATGAACAGCTATCCAACAGAATTTTTTTAAATCCCCTCTCTCTCCTTTCACTGTATGGCTCAGTTTCAAGGCTTAATCAATAGGCAGCCACCATCACTATGTTCAGTACCCTTTGAATGCAGTTCAGTCAGTGACTGTTGATGCTTAAAAAACAAATTTTTGAGTTTGGCTTTCTGTTTATGGAAACCAAGAGGTCACATCTTTTCAGCATGCTTACCACCATCTACAACACAATAATGTCAGTCAGTCCCAGGACTATAATTGAATTAGTTACCTACCATTTGGGTAACAAAAATAACAAACCCAGTTGCAATTTTAAACATTTTAAGATTATTCACCCTGAGAACACCAAGGAAGTGTTTAAAAATAATTATGATATGTTTTCTCTTCACATATATAGTTTTCTTTTCTCTTCATCTCCTCTTGGTACCTGGGTTTGTATCTAGAATTTGACCTCACACTTGCTCTGCCAGTTGACATGTTCATGCCACAGTCAGGTACTGGTGATAGAANAGCCCAAAAAGGCTTGTAGAAAAAAGACAGGCTGCAATCCACCAGGTGAGGAAAGACAGGAGTCCTCGGAAGAGGAGAGGAGTGAAAATATTCTTTAGACTTCCCAGAGCCATTGTTATTTGTACTACAGTTACTTTCATCTTTCCATCAGCAGGTGGAGACTCAGAGTTAACAGAANTGGGAAGCAGACTGCTTTCTACTGGAGAGTCAGAATTCAATCCTGGGTAGATGCCCCAAGAATAATTACCTGTTAAAAACAAACAAGTAACAGATTTTTGTAGAATTAAATTCAAGTTCTATTAATGCAATCACTCTACAGATCATCTTTGATATATTCTTAATACATACAAAAAATGACAAGTTTTTATAATTTAGTAAATACAAATTATATTCATCTGCATGACTTCCTGGTCATACCAGCAAGCTACTGGGGTAGGATTAATTTTGTATTTTGACATCCTAACATCTACATGTGATAGAGCTGCCTTGAGACCTCACCAGATGGAGATGTCTGCTCCAGGGCAGGATGAATCAACAACCTACTAAAGCCTATCTCTATCCATTGCCTTTTTTCAAAGCAAATGACACAACTGAATAGCAGGCTATGAAAGACCAGTCTCACAAGAAAGAAAGAAAAAAATCCCAAACCAGATCTCTCAGTAGCTACNTTAACCTCATATTTCAATTCCCATTCTAAAAGTCTACTAAAGATAAAGCTGGAAAAAATTCTTTGAGATGCTCATGAAGTTTATCATGCTTTACAGAGTTCACTTTTAAAATACTTCTAAAAAGACAAATATTTCAACAGAAGAAAACNGTTTAATTTGTTGCATTACACAGTTTCTCAGAAATAAACAAATTACCATGTAATTGGAGGATATCAAAAGTAGCAACAGAAATAATTATTTAAAAGCCACATACAAGCATTTTAAAGTACAGGAAACTACACGGTATTTTTGTATTGCAAGTACCCATGAATTATAATTCTCTTTAGTCTGGTGAAAATATAAAAGGCCTTTGTAGAACAGAATAATATTGTTGATCCAACTTTACCCACCTAGTGTTTTCAAGAGCAGAGTTGTGTGAAGGAGCATTACCAATGGTGCAACATACTGCAGTGCAATTACACAGAGATAATAGAATACCCGAGCCACCTGGAAAAATGGAAGAGAGTNAAGGTCATGACTGCTGGTTGATCAAAGCAGACCTTTATGAACATGTCTAGAAAAAACAATTTATTAAAAAACCCAGGACCTAGGCATTAAAGCTGTTTTAAGAATTTTCTAGTAACTCTTGTGACACAGTGTCTTCAAAAGACCTAATGAAGAATTCCCCATAATGAATTCTAGTTTAAGGACATTTACAAATCAGAGATGAAGTGCCAAAAGGAAATAATAAAAAACATCAATTCTGTTTAAAAAAAGATAATCAATTTNGCTTCTGCAAACTGCATGCCATAATTCAATGATTCCTATTTAAATACATCCGAAACAAAAATAAACACGTTTAATTTTTCAAGTTACCAGTCATTTACAAACTAAATCCTATTTAAAAAACAGGTAAAAGTAGTAGTCACAGTCCAAAGCTCCATAAAAAGTAAATGAAAGCTTGGTTTATATTACAGTCCTTTTTCAAAANTGAGATATTTTTAAGGTGTCCAACTGGAAAACACTTGTATTTTAAAAACAATGATAAGGTGAGTTTTCATTAGATCAATAACTGTATTTAAATGGCCTTTATTTTAGCCATACATTACNGTTCATCAAAATCCATTAAGATATATCTCTCCNCCTGCTCTCCATCTGTTCCACTTTTCTCTAAATTGTAACATTACATATTTTATATAAGCTATTGATCTGAATAATTAAACCAAATAAAAACAGAAAAAAGTGATAAAATCAATAGTAAGCAAGCAGTGAAATAAAGCTACCTGGGTTTTAAAAAGAACAGAATGCAGGGTGGCAAAAATGATGAAGGCAGACATGATAGTTTTGGGAATACCTCTCAAGCCTCAAAGGGCTTCTTAATGAGCAAGCATCAAAAAACTAACATGAAAAAAAAAAAAAACGTAGTAAGACACTGACAGAAGAAAAAATATGAGAGAAAAATATTGGAAAAAAATGATGGAATATGACAAAAATAATGAATTAAGTAATCATCACTGCAGAATGACAGACAGGAAAGAATTCACCGGCAGAAGTTCCTAAAAAAGGTAAAGCAGATAAAACAAGACAAGACTGCATCTAGTCACTACAGCCTTCTCAGAGAGAATATATGAAGGTACTGGAGAAATGGATTTAAGAAATGCCACATGGAGAAGACATTACTGTTTTATAAATAGGAATAAAATTCCCAGTACTAAAATAGTGCATTTACAGCGATTGGCACAGTTCCATCCCAACCAGTTGCTACTACATGTATTTCCTAATTTTTTTTCTGGAGCAGATTCCTAGCCACTTTGTAAAAACTACTGCACAGTTCACTCATGACTTTCAGACACTTAGTGTAACTTAAAGTAATAATGACAGTCCTGGAAGAGGAATCTTTGCTTCAATATTCCTCCTGCAACAGACCCCAACTCAGCAGGGTCATTAGACAGCACTGTCATGCAACACCAGCAATTTAAGTTTATTTTGCAGACAACACACAATAGCTATTCTACCTCCTCCATTTGTTCAAGGTGTGCTTTACTACTTTTCTTTAAAAAAAAGAATCCTCAGAAATTTCTCCTTGTCCACAATATGATGGGCAATTTTTTAATTAGACTGGTGCACTTCAAAGTGGTCTGACAGAATTAAACAAGTNATTTTATTCCAAAACATAACAACATTATCACAAATTTTCCCTCAATTAAAAAATCATAGTTAGTAACAGTATTTTACTCTTCTATCAAAATTCAATNTTTTCTTTCCTGTGTTGTAGTTACAGATCATCAGTCATTGGAAGGGATCTTTTATAACAACTTCCGAATAACCAAGGACAAACTATCTGCATAACACAGATCTCTCCATATTTTGGTTTGCAGAATTTCTCTGTAATTATCCTATTTTTATAGGAGATATCATCTAAAAAGCTTCATTCAGGTTTGCTGCCACAGAAGACAACAAATAAGGAAAAAAATCATTTGCACAGTTGAATTACTGCAAATACATAACCTCAATGCCACCACACTTACCATTTTCTGTAATTCGACCATACTTATTCTACCAGCTTCCTTTTTCATCTGATCCACACTTTTCTGGGCTAAATTCAGATAGGCCTGCAAATGATGGCGCATCATAGCCAACCGTAAAACACACAACAGGATTATAATCCACAATCTGATGGTATCAAATGTATCTTCTGACATTCTGTGGATAATAAAAAAAGGTAATGCTGTTTTCCAAAGACCACCTACTGCTCCAGTTATTTGCTTGTATCATCTGTAAAGCAATCTTAAGGCAAATTGTCAAAAGCAGTTAACANACAAACTACAGTTAAGAAGTTCACATGCAAGTAATATTTACTTTTGCCTTCTATTTNTCTTTCCTACTACTTCTCAGTAGCCCTACAGCATTAGATCCAAATTAGAATTTAGGCATTTAAGAACTGCTCTTGTTTACAGACAAATGAATACTAAGTAATGAAGGCAGGACATTAAAACCAAGGTTGCTCAGATAATTACAGGTATTCAGACACACAAGACTAGACAGTAAATAGTACTAGATTATAAATGGGTACTTCAGTTGCCTTAGATACCCAGTTATAGCTGGGTATAACAAAGGAACTGAGGAACAAAAGATATACAAAATATGTATATTGTTGTGTTTTATGTAATAGCTCAATGGTCACAGAATCACTTTAGAAACTTTCCTCTAGAAAGCAAGGAATGTATCAGCCCATCGTGTCTGTTTCAAGTCTACTTTGAATTAGCAAGACTAATTGTGACAGGGACAATCAACTTTACTTATATAGCATTTCAGACACTGCTCTTCCTGGAAACTCTTCCCNTTTTTATATTTTAAATATTTTACCTATCAATTCAATACCACTTCAACAGCATGTAAATCTTAAGACAAACCTCCTAGCTNAGCTCTCAGGCCAACATATCTCGACTGTTTTCAGTGAAATCACTTCTCTCCTACACCAGTATACTAGATACAAGGTTTCAGCAGGTAGTAGTGAGGTGGTATTCCACCCCTACAAAAAACAACACATTACTGTCAAGGAGACATCAAGAGTGAGCAGCTTTTTGGGAACATTAATGCTCCACAATTCTCATTCTTTTGAAATATTTTGAAATTGTGGAAGCTGCAGCTAAATTTTAAAGAGCTTTAAAATTCAGCTGCAGCTCCCACAATTCCTCTGACAGCAGATGCTAATAAAATCTTTCATGTTTCTATGACTTTCAAGGAGCTCTAAGACAGTGTTTTGTTCTCAATACCCCAGAAAGAACTTTTAAAGGAAATCTTACAAAGGAATGCTCTCTTTGCCCAAAGGTGGGCTCATAATGTAGTCCTTAGTGATTGGTTTTACCCACAGTAGAACCATAAATAAAGGTGCCAAGAAGTTTATATGCAGCAATGTTCTAAAAAAAGAAACAAAAAGAGGGAACTTAGTAAACAAAAACAACGAACATACTGTTGAAAGTGTATACAGATTCAAAAGGAGAAATATNAACTTTAAAATATTTGGGAGAAAGATAATAAGAATAGTACTTCCCTATTTTATAGGTATGACATTTCAACAAGACTGTAATATTACATATTGTGAAATCACACTGGATTTTGGCTTTAAAAAGGAGATACAGTTGTCAGAGGTCAGATTTCACAGTTTAATGAAGCATTTTATTTAGAAACCCTGATTAAATTAAACTTTGTACTTATATTCAATTGAAGATACTTAGACCAAAAAATACTACATGAAACTGCACAACAAAAATAAAAGTAGTACTCTTCAGTAATCTTTGNATACAGAACAGCAAAATTTAAAAAGGGGATATGGCTTTTGGGGTTCTCTCCAAAATTAATATGCTTCTTTACTTCTAAATTTCTAAATTTTCTTCTCTATTTCTAAACCCATTTTCNCAATAATTTTTCATTACTAAAATGACACGAGAACAGTTGAAGGGATTGACTTGTTTTGTTAGTGTAGTATTTCCTCACTAACAATTAGGTTTGTCTCCACCTTCACTACAGTGCTTCTACACTATAGAAAAAAATAATGTAATCAAAAACTGTTCTAAAGAACACAAATGTTTGCATGTTACAGAAGCTGTCATCACATACAAATTTAAATCTCTGGGTTTTGTCGTTTTTGTGCTTACTTGGTTGGCTTTTCCTTTATAGTTGTTGTGGTTGGGGTTTTTTAGGTAGGGTATGTATTTGACTGCAGAGATAGACATTGTTTTAGCATCCAACTTAGAGAGCTTTGTATCAGTGACAAAACCTCCACATTTACAACATTATAAATATTCTTTATAATGGCTTTATCTAATTATATGGATACCTTATCAAGTTTTAATCCATTTCATGTAATTTTCACATTGTTCCAGTTGAATAGTCAAAGTACTGGTAGACTTTCGAAAATAACTTGCGGTGTTGAACAAAGTTATCTTCAACAACCAGCTCCAATATCATCTAAAGAAGCTAGAGAAATTTTAGTTTTCATAATCACACTTCAGTGGATATTAATTGTCCTTTAGCTCTTGATTAACAGGTCTTTGTTTCAGAGAGTTTATATTTCTGCCTAGGATGTCATGTCCATTGATCACGGAAGATGTTGGAACACTCACAGAAATGACACAAGGAATTTTAAAATATTGAGAACCATAACAATTGAGTAGTTTATCTGTCTGGAAAGAATAGGTTAGGAAGTGACTCAGTCACAGTCTACACACAAACAGTAATGTAAAAGCAGATAAAACAAGCCAGTAGCTGGCTGCTATACATGGACAACTACATTGAGTGCAAGTGTACTTGCTTATAAATTTACCAAGACTGACAGACTCANTTCAAACAGATTAAGCTGAGCATTCCTGAAGGGAAAGGAAAAAAATGCAGTTTGAACAAAAATTGTTTTCCTATTGGAAAACATAACGGTTCTCTTAGGAAATTTACCAGACTGATTACCCACACTACCCTATGCTGCAGAATCTGACATTATCATGTATTAAACATTGACNGTCAAGATGTCTGAAAGCCACTTGGAGTTTCACCCTCTCAATCACAGAATGCTCAAGAGAAATAATTAAATTGGACAGAACATTTTACTACCAAATTGAAGGACAGCTGAAAACGAAAATATTCCTTTAAACTGATATTAACATATGGACCCTTATTAAATATTCTGGATCATTTTTGCATTTTATCCTATGCTAAATTTATTAAATTCCTACAAATAGGAATAATTCCTATAATAGGAAATTCCTATAAATATAATGCACAGCTGTAAGTGGGGGTGGAAAAAAAAAAATCAGTCTGTGGTTGTACTTGTACTTCCTGAAGGTTATCTGAACTTCCAGAAAGAAATGATGGGGAAGTAAAGCTGGACACAGAGACATTAACAGTGGAGCTCTTGCAGGAGGAAAGGAAAGCTCCTTTAATTTGGACTCTTAATTACAAAGCAAAGAATGTAACAGACTGGCAGAGCATAGGTTGAACAGAAAGTGGCAGGTGGCAAATCTGCTCAAGATATGAAAAGCAGCCAGCAACAGAAGTCTTAAGTCACTACCTTCTTGTTGGAATAGTTTGTTTTGTTTATTTTTAGACATAAAAGATTTAAGACTGAGTAGCATATACCTATTTGCATATATTTTCTCTTACTGTGTTATTTTTTCTGTTGCTAAATTCAGAGCATCCAGATGCATTTGAGCCAGTCGCAAGCCAGGGAATGTCAAAAAAGCACCAATAAGTGAACACAGAACAGCCAGGAACAATTTGAAGGTTAGTTTAGACACAGGACCCCTAAAAGAAAAGAAAGGAAATAAGCATTTTCTTGGGGAGGAAGTTGGGGGAACAGGGAGTTATCAGAGACTACTTTTAACCCAACAGTATCTAACATTTAATAAAAAAATCCAACGGTATTCTATAGGCTTCCTCCAGAATACTAGCATTATTAAAAACCAATCAGAAATTAAAATTGTAAAAAAAACTTTCAAACCCAAACCAAGCCACCTATTTATTTCCTAGAAAAACAGAAAACCTAATTTACTGACTGTGAGATGTTAATTTGCTAGTAGAGAAGAAGAAAAAATTATATTGTAATTAACAACAAACTATATAGCAGAAATAGCTAAAATAGAATGAATTTAAGGATTGTGTTTTTAAGATAAACAGATGTCTCGTAAGTTTAACTGCTCAAAGACAAAATAGATACTTTATTCTACCATTATCAATTAAAAAACTCTATCAAACTGCTATTACTGCAGCTTTCCATAGATTTATCTGAAATGTACATGTGGTCATTAACATGTCTCTTCCAAGTGATTAGTACAGCATATAAAAAAACTACAGGAAAAATACCTAGGATCAAACAAATCACATTAATTACACAATTAACAAACAGGATCACACAAAGAAAAAAGTAAGAACAAAACAAAACGCTCAAACAAACAACAAAAACATCAGTTACAGTGAAAAGTAACTGACAGATTTAAGAAGAACAAAACCAAATCTAACGATTCAAATGAGTTTCAGATTCTTTCTAAATCTATGTCACCTAAACTATCAAAAGACACCATCATTAACTCAGTTGCTGCTAAAAAAGGCAAAGCACTACAATAGTTTATCACTAAACACTTAACATGAAAATGGATACAGAAGTTAGTGACCTTGCAATAGCTAAGGAAAGCAGATTAAAGGAAGGCTAAGAAATACGTGGGATTCAGTTAACAGTTCCCCATGAGTTTATTCATAAATTACACTAATCTAGTTTGAGGAAACTTCTGATAAAGATAAATAAAGATATGCCTTGGCTTCTGCATGATACTTGAGACCTACCAAGCAAGAAATTCAGTGTTATGCTCCCAGTGATGAAATGCTCCCTAAACTTTAGCACACATGTATNAAGAACTGTAACAGAAATCCATTTTGCAATATACAAAGACTGACTCTGACAGTGTTTATGTATTTATGTAATATCACAAGCTATGGCATGTTCCTTCAACAGTCTGTATGAGGTTTGGATGTCCTGTAGCAAGCAGATGTTTTTGCATAATAGGAACACAGCTACAACCTGCAAACAGGACTGAACAACGCGATTTATTCCTAATGAGAACTTTAACACAAACTTCATCTTGTAGCTTTTGCACACTCATCCTCTGGCATGTTATAGGGATGTCAAAAAATACTTATCTATTTAAACAATCCTTGCTGAAGGGAAATACTGTGAAAAAAGTGTTTACAGTTTTGAACTATATTAACTACAATCAAAAATGTCAAAAATTATCTCCATATTAAAATGAAAACTTTAATGCAAATTCAGTTAATGGTGGGTACTTTCAGATTTTTCATTAATCTCTTTTAAACTGTTGCAGGGATGATAAACAGNTACAAAATCAAAACATACAAGACAAAGGTTAGCTAAGAAAATCCAAATGGTTCATAAATTCACATATAAACAGATAAGTTATAAATTCACATATAAACACAAAAGTGTATTTCTAGAAACTTACTGGGATTCCAAACCTTGTTTTTCAAGAAACTGCATAGCACTTTCTGAGAAATTCGAGAATCCTGCAGGGACATATATATTTATTTTATTACAGTACAAATGAATAATCCCTTTTGTGAAACAGAATGCTGGATAACAAGTAATCTTTTAAACCATTTTTCATGTCTAGCAGAGTTCTTTTATGCACTAATTACTTGGCCACAATACAATAAAACGTGAGTAACAACATCTGTAATATCTGGACACTTTGGGAAGATGAAAAAAAGATAACTTTTAAAATTCTTTTCTGGTAAGGGAGCTACACTTTACTATGAAAGTCAAAAAGGGCTAAATCTGTAACTGGAAGGCAAATACAATTAACAAAATAAATAAGCCAGGCAAAGATTATACTATTTAAGAGAAAGGCAGGAAAATATACAGGATATTATTTAGAATCTTCATTCCAAAGCATATTTTCTTAGAAGTATATGACTTACACCATTCATTTTAACAAAGATTTTCTCAAAAATACTGGAAGTAAACACTAAATAAAGTTTTAAACACTAAATAAAGGAGTTACCTGATTCCAATCCAAACTCTAGATAGTTTTCCGTCACAATGAGTATTGCCATTGCTTTCACAAAGAAGAAAAAACCAAAGGTGACACAGACTGATCTTTCACCTCCATCCTCAACTTTGAAATAATGGGTAGTCAATGAAAACAGTACCTTACTGTGTAAGAAAAAGGTCAAGGAAAAAACATTAAGTTTGTAAAATAACTATAAGAATTATAATCTTGTATTTTTGTCATCTACACCAGGGCTGTTCTATGATGTGCATTTATTTCTTTTGAAGGTAATACATGTTCAGCCAATTTAAATTACATTTAAATTACAGAACACATTAAAGCATAATAATCACATAATGCATAGCCAGGAATACTCTGGAGTAGAGTTTTGATCTAGGCTTACTTATAGTAAGAAAGATGACACATGAAAAGATGAACTTGTATTTCTCTTCTTTCAGACAGAATAATTTTGTTTGGGAAAGATCTTTAAGATCAAGTCCAATCATCAACCTAACACCAACAAGTTAACCACTAAGCCATTTCCTCAAGCTCTTCAACTATGCACACATTTGAGACTTTCAGCTCGAAGAGAGTTAAGACAACTGCACACTGAGTCCTATATAGGAAAGAAAAACCTATCCCATGTTCACAGTGGGAAAACAAAGTCAGTCTTAAAACCCCTCTATGATCTGGTACATCAAATCCTTTTATCTAGCCCCTCTGCCACAAAGACAAATATTTAACACATCATCTGCTCTGCTATCAGGGTGTTTTAAAAATATTTATTACGTATTCTTTTTTTACACATTTCTAAATTAGTTCTAAAGTGAAACATATTAGGAACTTTCCATGATACACTGTCAACTATTACTACTATGAAATGCAGAACTTAAATGGTAGGCAACATCCAGTCCAGATTTTACTAAAGTATTTGGAGGTAACTCCAGGCATTACGTGATTTGACAAAAACAAAGAGAAAAAGGAAAAACAAGATTTTAAGTGTAATCTGTACCACTCCCCTCCCACGTCCCCCCACTATGCAGTAACATAATTGTATTTGCCCATTTCTAATACTGAAAGAATTCTAATATGTTGAGTACATTAAAACTTTTGGCATACCTATCCAATAAAACATTTGAACAATATCATTTGTCTCTCAAGAAACTATGATTGTGCAATATAACACCTCAACAGGTGGCATTCATTTAACATATACACTGCTGAACTTCATGTGTATGCAGAGAGATTCTAATATCCACAATATCTAAGGACAGCAGCTAGTAATTCTAATCTCATACAGGAATCACCTTCAGACCCCTTTATACTTTACACAGAGAACTGCTGCATTAAAAGGAAGACTTAAGTCATCCCTAAAAGAAGTACAAAATAGATACCCTACAGACTATGTTCTAGAAAGCTTTGTTTATCTAATGACACACACTTAAACTAAGGCTCTTTTTACATCGAGGGACATTAATCACAAATTGAAAACACCCTGAATGTAAACAAACGACTTAATAATAGTTTATGATCAACAGTCCTAATCTATCACCAGATTTATGACCCCCCCAGATACTTCATGAGTTCAAGTATGAATTGTATCTGAAGGATTTGGAAAATTCAAGGAGAAAAAAGAAAGCATACTAACAATAAATTACAATTATAGTGCAGATTCAGAACTCAATAATTAGATTCATGATTATGCAAACTACGTGACTGAAACCCTCTCTTGGTTAAAAAATCGTCAGCGTTTCTATTTGTGGGTTGGAGAAAATTGAAGCATTATGGCTTGCTTCATCACTTCCTTCCACTGCAAGACTTAGTATTCAGGATCTACTGAAAGAATAATTTAGGAGTGCTTAGTACTAAGTTAATAGATTGCCTGCATCCCCTTTCATTCAGTGTTTTTTGGCCACAAGAGGCATTACAGAATTGTACACTTTGCATAATTGTATACAGTTGCAGGCACTGTAAATTTTACAAAAATAATTTAATTTTTTAAACTGCTGTGATTATGGAACTATTTAATTTTATAGTTCATATGGCTGAAGTGAAGAAGATCCATCTTCTGTTCCTAAATACATGAAAACAGTGAATTCAGGAGGAGTGAACATCCTGAGTTGGATGGGGCCCATAGGATCATCCAACTCCTGGGGCCTGCACAGCACCATCCCAAGAATCACACCATGTGCCTGACTCCACTGTCCAAATGTTCCTTGAACTCTGTCAGGCTTGGTGCTGTGAGCACTTCCCTGGGGAGCCTGTTGCAGTGACCCACTGCCCTCCATGTGAAAAACTTTTTCCTAATATTCAGTCTAAACCTCCCCTGACTCAACTTCAGGCCATTTACTCGAGTCCTGTCTCAGGTCACCACAGAGCAGAGATCAGTGTCTGCCCCTCCTCTTCCCCTCACAAGGAAGCTGTAGCTGCAATGAGTCTCCTCTCAGTCTCNNCTTCTCCAGGCTGAACAGACCAAGTGACCTCAGCCACTCCTCATTTGGCTTCCCCTCCTTCATCATCCTCATGGCCTCCTTTAGATGCTCTTTAATGCCTGAATGTCTTTGTTAGTGCAGGACAATACCTTCCCTTGCCTGGCTGGCCATGCTGGGCCAGCCTGCCCTCCTGGCTGCCAGGGCACTACTGACTCACACTCAACCTTCTGTCAACCAGCAGCCCCAGGTCCTTTTCCATGGCACTACTTTCCAGACTCTTGTTCCCTAGTCTGCCCATACAACCAGGGCTGCCCCATCCCAGGTGCAGAATCCAACACTTTCCCTTGAACTTAGTATGATTAGTGATTGCCCAGATCTCTAATTTGTTGAGGCTGCTCTGCAGGGCCACCCTGCCTGCAAGAGAACAGGTCCTCCTAGTTCTCCATCATCTGCATCCTCAGTACAACTTTTCACCAACTAACACACAGGCATGAAACAGAAGAAACACTTGTCAAGAAAACAAAATTGTTCTATATTTAACTTTGACATATCATGTTTAGTGCTTTCTGCAAAAAGTATGTAGACAACCAAAATTTTCAGAGCCTTCCATTATCACAGAATCTTTTCTGGTCTTGACATATTGAGTTAGCGATTAGTTGAGTAAGTTTTAAGTATACTCTACATCCCAAAACCCTGATGTCACAACACATGAATGAACCTCTTCTGAAATCTCATCTGACTAGGTTCCAGTGACCCCAAGTACTGTTACCAATACCTCTGTATTGTACCTCCTTCACCCAAAAAGCTGTAATGCCTGGAAAAAGTTATGTTAACCTATTTATGGAGATGTTAAGACTAATAAAAAGTTTAGACCCTGCTCCTGGTACTGCATCCTTCTACACTGCCACTAACTCCTCTTACAGGTATTAAACAGAGCTCTAACAGATGCTTGCACATTCACACTACTGAGACAAAAATCTTGCACTGACAGGCAACTTAAATATTTTTAAAAGTTCTGCCCTGAATTGACGACCAAATGAAAGCAATGACAGGACAGTCTACAAAACCATGGTAAGAAAGTGTTACTGCAGCAGATTTTCGAACAATATGTAATTCCCAACTCTGTTTCACCGAGAATTGCAATTATTATAGTGTTATTTAAATTGACCACTCCTGAGATAAAAGAGATGAAGCAAACAGGGCATCACCAATAATAAATCTAAGAGTACATTGTGGCTTTAGTAGTAGAAGCTTGTTTTTCCATTAGTTCTATTAAACTCCCCCACATCCTCAAAACTGGAGTGAAAGGTATTGCCTATCACTTCTAATTTTCGAAACAGTAGCCACTTCTTTTTACTTTTTTCTGTAAAGATTAAACTCAAATTCCCGACTTCACGCCAAAAAATAAAACAAAGGACGTGCAGTAACAACTTTATATTACCTATACTATAGCTATAACACAATTAAAAGGTGCACAAGAGACAAACACTGATTTTCTTCTCACAGACTGGAAAAAACACCTTTTGGACCATGGATCTGTTCACTGACATGTCAAAGGGGAAACACCTGCTCTGGAAAAATGCTACTGACATTTCTTTTTCCAGCTATGAGTTGACTTTCTCTTCCAACAAGTTTTTGTACATTACCAGCAAAAACTCCAGAAAAATTCNATCATTTATACTTCAGTCTACTTAGAAAAGAACTCTTGTCCATACTACAAAAGCAGCACACATTTTAATAATTATCAAGGACAGGCAAGCATGAAGCACATTCAGAACTCTTAGCCAAATGTAACCAAACATTAAGAGTTCAAGTTTTTACTTAACACCACCAGCTACTCTAATATTACAAACCAACTGAAAAATCACAACACATTAGGAATCTCTAAAGAAGAACTATTTATACAGAGGAAACAATTTTGAATATTCAAGAGGTTTATCAACCGCAACTTAGCACTTTCTGTTCTCAGCTGCTGAAGGAGCAGAGGAGCTGTAGCAATTCACATTCCAGTTCATCTCTCTATAATCTGCACTCTTACAAGCCCTTATTCAATTCCACTGTTTTATCCCCTATCATANCTTTAAACTGCAACTTTCCTCCCTCAAGTGTGTGTCTCGATTGGTATGTAGATTGTAGTTAATTACCACATAAGCATCTATGTCTGATACTGCCTTCTCCAGTAAAAAATAAAAAAAAAGAAAAATTAACTGCTTTCTCCCTAACAAAACAAACATTTTATGATATTATAATACCTCTTTCCACTTCTGTTTCCCTCAGTTTCAGAGGTGAGTTTANCTTTTCACAAAGCTACAGTTCCTACAATTGTCTACATACTTATTTTCACATTTTAAAATTATAATTCACGCATCTATTTTTGCAATGAACTAGTATACACATCACTGTACTATTCTGATCAGGAAGTATCAGATCAAACATACTGAAAACAAAGAATGCGCATTAAATTTCCAAACTTTTTCAAAAGCTGTACTTTATGCACACCTAACTATTTCTGACTGCCAAATTGAGCAAAATTAAGTTAGCTTAGAACCACTAAATTTTTCCAGAGTTTTTGCTTGTTATGTATAAAAGTTCGTGTAGAACCACTACATACNACAGATGAGCACTAACTATATTTGCATACATGTATTTTTCTCCTAAATGTTCTGGTATTAATGTTAACAACCTAATGATACCAGCATTTACAAAGAGTACATACAGCATAAACATTATTCAACAGCATCAGCTTACAGGATAATTTTTCCAAACACTAAATATTTTTGTATCCCGCCCATCAGTGGCACAGAGATTTATACAAACTGCAGAGTGATGTAGANTGGAATAGGTAGAGGGGGATTCAACAAAACAGAAAAGGATACACTGCAAAAGCCAAGACAAGCAAACACCACACTATGCTGATATTCATTTCTTGTGAGGGCTTCATAATGCTGTAATAGGCTTCTGTCACCACATACACAACGGTAGCTGCAACAGTGAAATCCACCAGCCACTGATACTCCGGAAAGTAATGCAATGCTGAAAAATAAGTTTGTGAATGTTAAGGGTATGTTTTAAGCAGTTACTGGNGTACATAGAATGGAGTAGCAACTAAAAGAGGTTTTCAATTGTGTTAAGTGTATTAAAGCAAAATTTAGGTAGATCCAGATCAACCAAGTGAAATGCAACAACAATGAAAAGTTACTCAACAATGTGAACTTCATTCTTTACTANTTTACTGCCTCAGCCTTTATACATTAACATCCTATATCCAAAAAGCATATTGAACTTAGATTTCAAAACATAGAGAGTAAACAGTTTTCCAGTTGAGTCTGGCTGCAATTCCAGGTAAGAGGGTTTGTTTAGATCATTTTTTAAAGATCAAAATCTCATTGGCTATCATTTATTATATTACAAATAAACAGTTATTTTTATTTTACAAACCCCCACCACTTAAGATACTGATGATTTGCTCATTCAGATTTTGTTGATACAGCCTATAAAGCAATAATTTTTGTGTAAACTTCACTGTAAAAATTCCGGGGATCATACCGTGTTGCATACAGGCTGGAGGTTGTGGAGGGAGTTCCTACAGGTATTGGAAACTGCAAAGAACCATTTGTGACAACACAAATTGTCCCTTCCAAACACCATCCCTACATTTATACTATTTGAAAGTGAGAAAACATTGCTGAACATCTGACTTGACTACAAGCTACCTGTTGGCAAAGACAGGAAATTGGGCAAACATTATTTACAAGTCCTACACTTATTTGAAATAACACCCTAGATTTAAAAACAGATTATATATAATACTTTTCAAACACAGTCAAACTCTGTCTTGTNTAACTCAGGCTGACAATTAAATGGTATCATTTCAGGAAAGTAACATTAATTGAAACTTGTGAATGCTTTGTTTATTTACTTCAAAAACTTTATTTCTGCTACAAAAATGCTGTCTCCACAATTTAAGCTGAAAAGTCTCCTTCATAGGAATATGCCTCCTTTCTTTCTATACTTAACCAGAGAAATATAAATATAAAAATGTAGGCAGAAGGGAAACACATACCACATACATACTCATATATGAACTTTCTGTAACAGAATGACTGATTATGATTTAATAATCAAGAATTAGAATCTAAAAAAGATAGTACCTTCCAAAACACATAGTGCTGTATACTTCTGTACTGTCACTTGCTGGTTTTAAGCATTTTACCTGAATGTTTGAGATGTATGGTTGAAAGGGCTTAGGTTCCAATGCTACAGCACATTTCCCTTTTTTAGATAAGCAGAAAGTATATTACTTGACGTCTGCCAGTTGTTATTTTCTTGTACAAAGCTAAAAACTTTATTTTGAGTAGACCATAGTCTATTGTGATTCTTTCAGTGTTATCTCATATTGTTATGGACACCTGATACAATAGTTGTGCTTTATGCTGGATTTCATCAACTCATCCCTTTCCACAATGCTGCTATTAAATGTAACTCATGCAACATGAAAGGAGACTTAGTCCTACTACCTGCTTTCTCATTTATGACCAGTTTTGCTTCTATTCATTCACTGTCTACAAAAGAGATATTTCAGCTTTAATTACAAATAAACATTTGATAGAAAGAATCAGGCTATATTTGAAATAATATATTATTGTTTGTGTACACTTACCAATAGTGTCCCTTTCTGTTACAGATTTTGTTTCCAGATGAAGATCAATATCTTTTGGAATGGTTAAGGGCTTGTTTTCAATATGACCATTATATTTTCTGTAAAATAAATAAATAGATAACAGAAACATGGGTATGACAAAATAGATTTTTTTTCAATACATAATGACATTTCAAATTTTAGAATTTATTTTTCCTAAAGCCTACAGCATACTGTACTGAAGTGTAATATGCACTGAATAAATTTCATACTATAGCTGTTTCTAAGGCAAATTTTCAAGTAAGCTCCTTCTATCTCCTTTAATCATATTTCTTTATATTAGTTCAGACTGAGTACATTTAAGAAACAGGTGTTACACTTTGCAAGACTATGGGCTTGACAAAGCAAATTCTTTACCTTGGAAAGGTACTCTTTATCATGGGGAGTATCAAACAGATGCAACCTTATTTCTCCCATACTATCTGTTTCAACATCTTTTTGAAATGACTCACAAGATGCACATTCCATTTTGTGCAACCTTAACCAGTCAATCCAAACCAACTCAACAGGAACAATTCCCACTCAATTATGATTCTTCTTGAACAAGAGTTGCTTCTTTCAAGAACACAGAGGTATGTTTATTCATTAAAAAATAATTTGTTATTCATTCAGCTGATAAATAAGCAAAGCCAACGTTATGTAAGCCTCACATTACCCCTTTAGTTTCTTTGAAGTTTTATATTCCCCTGTGACTAACACCCACTCTGGTACAACCACCTACTACTACTATTGCAAAAGACTGGCAAGGTTGAGGAAAGGCAATAGGAGCAAAGTACAATTATTATTTGGCAGTGCAATTGTGTTTTTCAATTTAAAACTCATACAAAACTTACAATTCCATAATTAAAGTTATTTCACATATGAATAAATATCACTGGTTAAATGGATAATTATAAATTATTATCTTATTCACAATTTTTTGCCTCATTTTTGTCACAGAAAACTGCTAAGATAAAAAGAGATTCTTCATTTTAAGGAATGTTGGCAAAAGAAAAAAAATATTACTACTTTACAAGGAACAACTTAATCCAGAGAATGTTAGTGATGATGCTGCATCCAGTTGGCAGCTGGTCACTAATAGTGTTCCACAAGGCTCAGTACTGGACCCCATCCTGTTCAAGATCTTTATAGACCATCTGGACAAGGGGATGGAGGGCACCTTCAATAAATTTCCAGACACTAAGCTGGATGGGAGTGTTGATCTCCTGAAGGGCAGGAAGGCTCTGCAGAAGGATCTGGACAGGCTCCATTGATGGGCTGACACCAACAGCATGAGGTCCAACAAGACCAAATGCTGGGTCCTATACTTGCAACCCCATGCAGTGCTACAGGATGGGGCAGAGCCACTTGAAAACTGCTCAGCAGAAGAGGACCTGGGNCTGCTGGTTAACAGTGGCTAAACAAGCCAGCACAGGCCTAGGGGGCCAGGAAGACCAAGGACATCCTGGCTTGTGTCAGACAGCATGGGAAGCAGGACCAGGGCAGTGACTGCACCCTGTACTCTGCACTGCTGAGGTGATACCTCAAATCCTGTGTTCAGTTTTGGGCCCCTCACAACCAAGAAGACATTGAGGCACTGGAGCAAGTCCAGAGAAGGGCCATGGAACTGGGGAAGGGTCTGGAGTACAAGTGTGATGAGGAGAAGCTGAAGGAGCTAGGGGAGCTCAGCCTGGAGAAAAGGAGGCTCACAGGGAACCTTCCTGTTCTTTACAACTGCCTGAGGCAAGGCTGCAGCCAAGGNGGGGACAGCCTCTTCTCAAGGTTGACTAGTGATGGGATTAAGAGGACCCAGCTTCAAGCTGTGCCAAGGGAGGTTCAGGATGGACCTCAAGAGCAATTCTGCCATGGAATTGGAATGGCCTTCCTGAGCAGTGTGTGGNGCAGTCACCATCCCTAGGGGTCTTCAAGAAATGACTGGATGTGGGCATTAGGGCCATGTTCCAGTCGACATGGGATCAAANGCTGGACTAGATGGTCTCAGAGGTCTTTTCCAACCTGAATCAGGCAAATAAGATTGCTAACCATGCTGCTTAAGAGCTAGGAAACAGGAGGAAAAATTACATTACAATTAACAGATCACATCAGCAGTGCAGAGATTAATTCAAGTCTTAAGATTTATAAGAGTTCATACTGGGATAGAAGAAACAGAGCTAGAGCAAACTTCTTGTGTTGCCAAAAAGAAAACCTGAGTAGGTTGTTTAGTTCTAAGCAAAGCCAATTTAGAGATATTTCATCAACACAGCCAGTTCTACCACCTCAAGATGTCTCAGGTCTTGACACAACTGTACTTCTGATATGGCTATTCAGAACTTCATGTCTGACTACCAGAAATCTACTTCCAGCTTAAGCTGATAGACAGCTATTTCAACCCCTCAGCTGTCTTTAAATAGATTCAATAAGCCCAGCTCCTTTAGGCCCCTTGAGTATGATAGACTTTTTTTCCTGGATGATCCTAGCAGCTCTGTTCACCTGCTCACNCATAAAATTAATTTTTCTTGAACACAAGTAATTAGACCTGTATACAGATAAAGTTCTACATTGCTGTCTTATCCAAGAGGATTAATATTTCCTTCTCTCTTCACTAGAAACATTTCACATAGTACATCCTAGGAGCCCATTTACCTCTTTCACAGCTGTGTAAAGAGTGGCATAGTATTNCTATGTAGAACTAATATACTCAAAACCTTCTTCTCTTGCTTCAAGATGAAGAGCTACTATCCTAAAATTTGTTTCCTCAGTTTTTATCTAAATGCATACATTCATTAGAAAAACTTGCCATCAAATTAGCATTTCACAAACTATTTTGTGGGATGGAAATTAACCAGTTCTGCACATATTGGGCATGCCCAGCTCTGTTAAAACTGACAGAACACATTTTGGTAAAGAACTGCGACTGTTAATGCAAGCAGTGCAGCTATATGCAACTAGAAGTTTTTAACTCATGCTAAGACAAAAGTACACTGGCAAAGTTATTAGATGAACTACACCATGCTGAAAAAAAACACAAAAAGTGGGGGAAGATAAGCTTAAAACAAGTATTTACCTATCTTTTTTACTCTTCCCTCTTTGCTTGCCTGCAAGAATCCGCAGTTCTTCTTCAGTGGGGTGTTGATACCACCGTAAGCTAAAGAAAAANAAAATCTCAAGTAAAACAATACCATTATTCACAATTTAGAGCATGGCTTTCAAAAAACCATATCACAACAGAGATTTATATACTAAGACATTTGTCATTTGTCACTCCTAAGCAAGNCACCTCTGTCTTACCAGTACCTACTCTGCCTGAATTGAAGAGCTGAGCTCACTTCTCGTCAGTAAACGAGGCATTTATACATAATTATAAAGCTTTGTTACTTTGTCATTCACATGAAACCCTTTCAGTTCTCAAAACACCAACTTTCAAAGATATCATCAAATACAGCAAACACAGTCATAGAAGGAGAAGTTCACTAGGAATAATTACACCACTACAGTTACTCATCACACCCATATTCTAAATAACTTAATGAAGTATATCCCCTCCAAACACAGCAATTTTCCAGAATATGAAATAGTTTTTATCTAATAACCATTACCAGTATTTTTTTCTTAAGCAGAGCAAATTGTAACATCAACAACCCTTTCCTTAAACACCACTTCAGTGATATCCTTCAACTTCTACTAGAAAAAATGCTATTGAAAAACACACTAATTTACACATAGTTGACCTACAAATTTTTCTGTTTTCACAGATCAATGCACCATTCATTGCTCATTCATTTAATAGGCAAGAAATGAAATGGAAATTCTGAAGAGGACAAACAGAGATGGTTTTAAGTATCTAAGATGGTATATTTTACCTAAATCTCTAAGCTTGATAAGAACATTAGTAGCTGAAACAAAGCCTTTTCCACATTCAACAAGGCAAGGTTATCATCCAGATGCAGGAAGGATATCACTATGATCTCCATTCTGAAATGCTGAGGCAAAGGAGACCATGTATTAACAAGAACAGACTTGAGATATGCGTGTGGAAGTAGAAGGCCACTAACAGTCACCCATGGTGACACAGGCCAACACAGAGATGATAAAATAATCCACAGCCATCACCTCACAATAAAAAAATTTCATCAAGCAGGACCATTCAAATCCATATTGGTGAAATTAGAGACAATGTCAGATTCAATTCCAAAAACTTAGCAAAGGCAAATTTGAAAGGCATCAGAACTCAAACAATCTCAAGCCACTTGATAACACTTGATTCCCAGCTATATTTTAGAAAGGTTTCTCCATCTTGGGAACTCTTCAAGAGAAAAGAGTGCTAGTACCAGCCAACAGAACAAGCAACCACTGCACACTGCAAATTTTCATTGAAGGAATTCACTGCCACTTCCAAAACTGAAAACAGCAAATATTACAAATCTTGCATGAACACAGTTTTGGATGGGAAAGAAGGAACTGAATTTTGCATAAGTAAGAGTGAAATTTACACCACAAATTTATTTTTTTTTATTATGTGCGGTCCAGTTGAGGAATCTGTGATTTGCAAACTTTGCTGCAAAAGAGACATTAAGACAGAGACACAAATAAACCAGAGAAACAAGCTTTTCATCCAAGAAGTCAAACTACTCTGGAGATGTTAACTTCTATCCTTCACACAACCCAAAGCACAAGCAGAGATATATTCTCCTGTTTTTTCACTTACCACATTGCCCTGATCTGAATTTGGGATACTAATGATGAAAGCCACCTATGCAGTGAAGAAATTTTTCAAAATCTTTCCTGCACAGAGAAATAGTACATAATGCAACAGAAGAGACAAAATTCTTGTTCTGTGTAGCAAAAATCAAACCATAAATTTGTTCCTAATTATCCTAAACAATATTGCAATTATCCTATTATCCTAAACAATATTGCAAATTAACCTAATTACAATAGGATAAAGAGTTTTGCTATTTTTCTGTTGATAAACCCTACACATCTTGCATTTAATATCCCAAAACCAAGAGATTTGAACAAACATTTTCATAAAGACAGAGCTAATAAAAAGTAATTTAGATCTGTCATAGCTGACATATGCTTAAAACTGAAATCCCACAACTGCTTACCTAATGGCTCAGACATATCCAAGTCAGTCTGAATAGCAACAGACACACAGACATGCCCTAGTTAATTTCAATAAAGGTCATTAACAATCCAAAACAAAACATCCATTTTCTCCTGTCTTCCTGACATGGCCTGAAAACATAGTAACTGAAATATCTGAATGACTTAAAAGCAATGTTTTGGTAGAGAATGTTTCATTAGTTAAAAAGAAATACGCAGGAATAAAAAGAATACGGAGGTATTTAGGATGCCAAATATTTTGATAGATCTANTTAGTTGCATTCAAGCTCTGAAAATAGCACTGACTGAAAAAGTTTGTATTTCTTAACAAATTTATGTAAATTGATTTTCAAGAGTCATTGATAGCTATTTATTCCATTAATAAGTAATCACCTTAAGTCTTGTCTATCCTAACAATTCTTTTAGATTTTGAAAAGTCTCCGTTTCGTTTTAGCAGAGTTCTCATAAACACATAGATACACATAAACATCTTTAAACAAACTGGTAAGTTAATGTTTCCGTCTTGTCTGGTAACATGTTTATCCTCCCTCCCATTTAGCAAAGGCTATCTACAGACATCTCAGATCTGTCTTGCCTGCCAATCTTTCCATAGCAAGACATTCAAACAAAGTCACTTAAAAACCACTACTGGACACCAAAGCTGTTAGTAGCAGTTAGCAGTTGAAGTCTACTAACAAAGGTAAGGAGGAGCAAGTGGTAATTTTTCCCTAGACAGCCAAACAGCTTTAGGAGTGTGCCTATACCTGCACACTTATGGGTATAAAACCCTTTACCACCCCACACAGACAGGTCTGCCAAATACCACTGGCAAAATGACAGCACTAAGGAGAAATGAGTTAAAGATAAAAGATAATCTACCAGGTTAACTAAGAAAATAACTGCTTTTCTTTCTGCCATTAAAATTCGGGTTCTTGTTGCAGTGATTCTTCTGAATAATTTTTATATCTAGAACACAGGATTATTTCTGATTCTTTATACAANTCCTGTATTCAGGGAATTATTCAGAGTTACAGAGTTCTGTATTTCAGAGCCTGAAATTACAATGTACTAAAATAGTTACCAGATAAATAAAGGAAAACTGAAAAGCAGTGAGTTTTTAAAGGCTACCAGCATGGAAGGCAATAAGACTCCCANAGACTTCGGTAAGAGCAAAATTGCCTAAGCACAATTGCTGAAATCCTGCTAGAGGTATTTATCAATCTGCAGTTGTGCAAAGATAAACAGAAAAACTGATTTGAAAAAGATTTGAACATCAAACTTCTCCCTATCACTGGCACAAGGCATGCCTTAAAACAAGGATACAGTGAGTGAAAACTTCACAAGAATGAAGAACATGGCCATAATAATGACAAATTATTTTACGAGAGGATTTAGATACTTAAATTTTCAAATAGAAGTTTAAATCAATCTTAGACATAAAAGGTACAATAAGTCATTTGGATGTTTGCTGATAAAAAACTCTCATGGTGACACACCTTAAAAATAAATGGTAGGCAGTTTCATATTCATTAGTATCATCATCTTTCTAGAGCACAAGAAAGGTGATCAACACCTTGCCAATGTGGTTAACAGTGAAACTTCACACAACGATTAAGAGTGTGACTCCAGTTTGAGTTATCCACACGACAATTGCTGTTTTCTGCTACACCTAACACACATCTAAACAACATTTACAGTCACTTCACATTAGCAACTTGACGGGTGATGAAATCTGGAATATAAAAAAGGAGCAAGTTGATAATTATGAGATACAGAGAAAAAAAAGTCAATGGAAGGACTTGTTAATACTCCTATGGAGTACACTATTANTCAAGGATACTCTTCAGAAAGCAGGCAGTAAGGATTTGATATTCTCAAAATTTTAACAGTTACAAAACATCACAGTACCTGCTAATCATACAAAGTGTTCTTCTCACCAAACGAAAAAACACAGTTATCTATGATTCCTTTTAATATTTAACATACTGATTTATATTCAAAACAGCTGCTGTTTTTCATTGTTATTATGGATACAGCCACACAGGAAATGCTCCCCTTGCAACTCATTATGTCTGTTTGATCAATTGTTACAAGGAAGTAGTGCACTGAAATTTATACCAATCTTGTCCTTTGACATATTAAAAAGGAATTTAATTTTTTATAAATATCTAAGCACTCTTCATATGCAAGGCTAATCAGGAGGAAGATTATCAACAACAGAGAGACACCACTGAGGAAAACAAAATCCTTTTATTCTTCAGTATCTTGTATTCAATTTAGCTTTTCAATATTAAAGGATGCTCTTTGTACCTTTAATGTAACAGCTGAACAAGAGTTAACTTTATGATACAATTAATACCAACAAACATGTATGCTCTTTTATAGCAACACTGTCTTTTTGCCTTAAGCCCACAAATCAGGTGTAACAATGCAATAAATGCAATAAATGTCAATTACTTTAAAAAAACAACCAAAAAACAAAAAAACAAAAATCAGTATGTTTTACTGTTACTACTCTGATGCATAATTTCAGTACCATATTCACACTTATCTTACCTGCCACTACAGAGAAGCCAACGAGCAAGAGAATAGTGAGGTATGATCTTCTGTATGACACTAGCCATTACCATGGTAACCACCAACTGTACACCTATCACACCCTGTANAGAAGTAAGTTAATAACAAGTCAGTCAGTATGTGTTTTAGAAAAGTGGTGAAGTATCATAGAAAAAAAATAATCTAATAACACTCTGTGTAACAGACACAATACACTGGGGAGGAATGAGGGGAGGGAGAGAGCAGAATACCACAGTAGTTTAAAGAAAAGTTCTCTGAAACTCGCTACAATCACCTCAAACTTCATAAAAGAAAAAGAGATTCTCAGGTCACCACAGTTAATATTGCTGAAGAGGTCTAAGATCCTCCCCCTCATACTGCTGGCCTCATTATCTATGTACCATATTTTCTCTTTGTTTACCTACATGTGTGGGNTCCTATCTTCTCTGATAGTTGTTTTCAAGGACTCCTCTCCANATAATCCTCATCCTCAGCTTACCAGCTCAGTCCACAACTTTTTCCTCCTGATTTGAGGGTAATCACTTCCTTCCCCTCTGAGTCCTAGTCTAAACACTAGTTTAGCCAGACTACTGGCAAAGATCCTCTTGTCCCACTTGGTCAGGTGGATACTGTGCTGTCTTTGCAGTCCCTGCACCTCAAGAGAGTCCCGTGGTCATACAAGCCAAGTCCCTGCTATCAACACCTGCTATACAATGAGCAATCAATCTACACCTCTTCATCATCCTTCCCCCTCCCTACCAGCAGAATAATCTTTCATCCTAAATAATCTATTAAGGAAAGTGCATGCACTTCAATGCTTTCACTCTTAGTAAAACACAAATTATGTCAATATTACTTTTATTGAAAAACACAGGCAGGTGAAATGTTTTTGGACATACATTATTATCTGTAATTCAACATGATTGAGGGAGACTGAGACAGCATAAATTGTCCTTTAAGTATTTATAAAGACTTTCAGTATGTTACCACATGTCTTATTAAAAAGTNCCACTTACCAATTAGAAGTAAAAGCTACTTTTTTATACTTTGAAGTAACACCTTTGGAGGAGGTCTCACACCACCAAGTTTCTTTGGCAATCAAAAGTCTCTTTGCCTTTCTCCCTCCTTGGAATTTCTACTGCTTCTACACTTCGGTGCCATCAACTCCTTGAGGCATCTCAAAAAGTAAAACTTCACTTTTGTGTATGTNCTATTTTACTGATATCAGGATGAAGAGCTGTATGTATTTGAACACTCAATCTTCATTAAGGATTATGCATAGTTCTGTGCATAGATTACTCAAACCAATTCCACCATCCCTCTAGCTAAGGGAAGTACTTCTAATAAAAGAAAGTCTTACCAGCTGCACACATAATATATATGCTATACTTACATTACTAAATTGCTAAGGTAGTACATATTCTTTGGGTACAAAATAAACCATTTTAAAATCAAACGTTTATTCTATCTCGCACTAAGCCCTAACCACTCCCACCCAATGTCAGAGAGAAATCACTGTCCCTTCATCTAAGCCATTATTCTCAGAAGTCACTCCCTCAGGNTGAACATACATTAGCATTTCTCTACAATAATGTTTTTATTAGAAGCACAGCCTAATCAGGTGCCAATATTTCTCTTAATTTGCTCCTAGAGCTTCCTATCTGTAGGGGAAAGAAATCACCTTGACTCAGGAGAAGTGGAGGGGAAAAGATNCAAATTGAGGCAGTTACTTTTATATAGGGCACCAGGTTCACTAGGTGAGCCAAAACACTTCAAATTCAAGAGACTACTTAAAAGTTCACCAACAGACACTCATTTCCTTACTCAAGCAAAGGCTATACATTGTAAGAGAACCCATCTGTTAGCTACTGAATGTCTCTCAACCCTATCCACCCTTTCCCAGCAGAAATTCATAGTGCTCATTCCCANAAAGTTACTGCTGCATTTGATAAAAACAGAAAAAACCTACAAACCTTTCAGTNTACAAATTAAAATAACCTGGCAAGTTTTAAGGCACTTGAAAAAAAAAAAAAACCCCACAAAAAAACACACAATCAAATCTAAAACCCCAACCGTACCTCTAAACTTAATTTTGACTTTGTGGAGGAAATATCCTAACATGCTTCTGGTGTTTTTCTACACTTTAAGTAATTAAAAAATGTGCATATATACACATATATGCCATATATAGGCATTTTTCTTGCTTCCTGAAGGTTGGTAATCAATCACAAGCAATACGCTAACAGAGAAATGCTGTCACAAGAAATTTTTTAAAAAATCCATTAGTCTTCTTGCAATCAGCCAAGAACATGGTCACAGGAACACAGCAGATGACACAGTGAGTCAAAATAAATGCTACATGCACAGCATGACTTTTTGCCAACTCTACCTTTTTGCCTGGATGTGTTTACACTACTTATGTTTACTAACGCACTCCAGAAAAATCTACAACATCCCAAACTGCCCCAACACTAGAACACATTTTCCCTCCATCCCCAAATACAGGGCTCAATTCAGCCTCTGTCTAGACCCAGTCTCCCCCATATCTCTGAGTCTTTACATTTTACACTAATATCAAGTTTGAATTCAAAACCACTCATTTCAGAAATATAAATGAAGATAGGTGTTGATTTCCACCCACATCTTACATNCTCTACTTGCACATTCTAAACTAGAGGACAAAGGGTTTAGATTTTAGTCAGAAATCTACAACTTTCAAAATCTAGAGTATGAAAAATAGAGCGCTGTGTGTTGAAGGGAGAAGATGCTCAATGGCAAAGCCACAGGGGATTTTGAGTTACCTCTGGTAAACAAGTGCCTGCAGTTATAGAACAGTTTGTGGAATTGAAACCATTTCATAAGGCCTTCAATGCTCATTCCACATAAATCCATGTCCCTATCATAGTTCAGCTCTGCAGCTTGAAACTTGAAATCCAAGTTAAAGACACTAGAGAGAGGTCTGCATTCTGCTGATCAAGGACATTTCTGTCAATCTCTCTAATACTGGGAAGCATGAGGACCAAAGCTGACTATCTAAATCAGTTTTTCTGAAAACACAAAACACAGGCTGGCAAGAAACCTCCTGGTCAAAAACNAGACTGAAATGGTACAGCCATTGCAGCAGCAACAGGGTCTAATAAACTGGTGTCTGACAGTCTTCCTTCCACAGAGGAAGATCTCTGATGACAGGTTTCTCACAAGTCTTGAGCACTGTGTTCACTTCCTGATCCTCCAGCAACCATGGCATTCCCACCTTTGAGTAACACTGCACATTTTACATAAAAGCTTAAAATAAAGCAGAGCAGAGAACACATTAAGTGGTCCGCAAGTATAGTTTAAGCAGTCACATTAAAGTGAAGATTAACAGATTTCTTAAAATTGGTAGGAAAAAAATGGCAGGCCAGAAAGGCAAAAGTGTAAGGTTGAATAAAGTATAACCTGGACTTTGATTTTCAGTCTATTATGCTTTGGTTTTCACAGTCTATTATACTACATACCTGGAGACAGAGTTGCTGATTAGCAGAAGGATAAAACTATGAATAAGTGAAGATAAAGTTACGATACTCTTATCTACTCAGTAAGTGTACTTATAAAACACCAACAACCATCTCAGAGTAACAAAAAATAACTCCAACAAATTTTTAAAAGTACTTATACCTAAAGAACATTTTTCTTTTCATCATTAAATGACTGATAGAAGATAAAGTACAAAGGTAGACAAGGCTGATTGTATTATGCAAGGACACCACTCCAGTCTCCTTATTCTGACCTTTCCCAAGGTTATCCCTCCTTACTTGTAATAAAAGGGCAGGAGTTTCCATCTTTTCTTCCCTTTGACACGTATCTACACACTACAAGCAATTCAAACACTCAGCTTTACACAGGACTTTGAAACTACTTGTTCTCTGATGGTAGCCACCTCCTCCATTACAAGCTGAGGGCTGTATGCACCAGGACTGCAGTAGGGATACAACTGCATGACTGAGAAACTGGTGGCAGAATCCCATTCACCATTTCACCTTCAGAAATGTAATGGCCACTGCTTACTTTCTGAAGTGGCAAGTCTTGTAAAAACAGGATTTTAACACAACTGTACTTGNGTATTCCACAGCTGTTAATAAAGGGCATAATAATAATTGTTTCAATGGTAGCACACAAACTACTAACACAGCTGTGGCTTTCCAAGTAAGAAACTGAAAAGGAATTGTAACAGTAGTAGCCATCAAGATTTATAAGAGAATGTAACAAATACTTCTATCTCTAGCAATTTTAAAAGTGCAATGGTATTTTTGAAGTCAGGAAGATAAATTAGTACAATCACTTTGAAATGCCATTTAATGGCTGACANATTATTGCTTTTGCTGTAAATAAGACGTTTCCCCCATAAATNTGTCTTCATATGCAAATTTTTCTCCGTGTGTTTGTGTCCATACTAAAGCTCCAGCTTGCAAAAGCAAGATCATATTCTCCTGAAACTTAAATACAATTCAAAATTGTTTCCTAAACAGTAGGAAATAATATATAGGACAGCCAAAGAAAAATGAGCTTGTTGTGCAACATCTCAAAGTGAATGCTTCCTGTGAAAGGGACTACTTTCATAGAGTATCTGTAGTTATGATAATCAGCAATCTGAGACAGTTCAAACCCTATGTAAAAAATCAGACATTCATACAGCTGATTTTGGAAAACAAATCTGTGCCAGGAGAACTCTTTAAAAAATTCAGATTTTTACTCTTTTTTCTATTCTCATAACCAAGGCTTCCCTGAATGAGAATTTTCATGCACCTACCATTGTTNACAATAAAAGATGGATAAAGTGGCATGAAGAATATACAAGGTGTTCAANGCTACCACCCAACTGCTCATCCTCATAATGTCCTTCACAGCCAAAGTCACTTCTCTCTTGACCAGTGTCTTTGCAGAGTCAAAGAGCCATAAACTGCTGCATGGAATGTGCATGACTCCCTTTGAAACAAGGTGATTTGTTTGAAAACCAAAATTATGCTTTAGTCAGTGAACAGCATTTTACCTGATAGTCTTGCTCCATTTACCACTGTGGCTCTCTAAGCACAAAGATTACAGAAGTAGTGGTCATTAGGCAAATCATGGGAATCTCATGTACAGAACAAGGGCATTTATAAAAATGCAAATTTCTCATTACTACTGAAGAGGCAATACTGTTGCAGTGAACACCAATATATAAAGAATATACTATTAATTTATAAATAAAACTAGTTCTGAGAAATTATGTACTAAGTAGGGAAAAGAAGGTTATATTCCATTATTACTTTCCCAAGATTTTCAAAACTTATTTTGCCCAGTATTTCCACAAATAAGGCCTAATTGACATTGTAGCTGCACCAATGTGTCCTGACAGTCACGGCCTGGCAGGTGTTGACATTTATAACATGATTTCTAAGGCTCTTGGTACAAAAGAAACTGATNAATGTTTCCTTCTCCTGTTGCTGGAGAAATGGAAACTGGAAATTACTGCTGGAACTGGAACATACTGCCTCCAAACAACATAGAAGNAGACTCCCATCTTTTGCCTTTGCTTACATCATGGAATCACACACAAAGATTATTTGCCCNCACTGCCAGCACCCAGCCAAGAAAACTGGACCTGATCTTTCAACCCCACTAGGCAACACAAGCAANCTCTCAATTAATTTATATAAGGACCTACACTGAAAGGAAAAACTTTTTTGCTTGCAATTTTCCAAATGTAGTTTCCAATACTAGACCACAGCATTCATGGATTCCTACAAATGAGAGGAGCATCTCAAGGCCTTTTGAATAAACACTCTAACCCCTGTGGAAAAAAAAAAAAGAAAAAAAAGAAAAAAGAAAAAAGAAAAAAATTCCTTTCATAAGCCAGAATTTACACTATAAAAAGTACTTTAGTGGAATAACATGACTAAACTTTTAAGTATGAGAACAGTTAAAGGCAGATTTTATCAAAAATATACTTGCAAAGTGCATTTCTTCAGACTTACATCAATGTACAAACACTGGTGCCAGTTAAAATTACATACTGACACTTACATTCATACAGTTATATGGAAGAGAAATATATTAATGGCAAATACAAAATTTTTTTATACCTGCAGATCTTGTTCCTCATATCTCAAATAGAAGTATGTTAAAAGCTAAGCAAATCAACTCTAGTGTTTTAAATTATAACTAAGAGCTAAATACAAAATTCAGCATATCTCTATAGAGATATAGCTATATATAATTTTATATTCATTAAATACTTAGCCTGCTCTATTGAAGCAACACATATCCAACAAGGTTACATCGTTAGCAGNAATTACANCAAACTTTGNTNTCTTCNNACTATGTTACAAAGTNATTTATTGTGCACTCCATTTAGCCNAAAAAATTGTATCTGTGCTGAAATACCTGCTGTGAGAAACAATTTGAGATGGGACTTTTTTTCATGAGACCCTTTCCAGCCCAAAATGGTCTATGATTCTGTGATACTTGTGTTCTGCCACACACACACGACCCGGAGCACCAAGCNTGAACTTCTGGCAACAAACAACAAAGTGTCTAGCAAAAGTTTCTGGAAATATCTGAGATTACATACACGCTCCATTTACACGGGACTTCCAACTGGGGAAATCCAACAAGACACTAACACTCTATGAATCGATGTTGAAAAAGAGCTTAAGATCACCAAGCCCAAATGTCAACCCAGCACTGCCTCTGTAATCCCTGAATCATTAAAACTATCACTGAGCACCAGGTTCAAACGTTTCTAAAACATTTCCAGGGATCGTGACTCCACCACCTCGCTGGGCAACTTATTCCAATGCCTGACCACCCGAACACTGACTTTTCTTTTTTCTAGTATCTAATTTTTAATNCAAATATCTTTGAGCTTGAGGCCATTTCCCGGCATTTCACTACAGGTACAGTAGACGAGACCAATCCCCGCCCCTCTACAACCTTCAGTCAGGTAGTTTTAGAGAGGGAGAAGAATCCCATGCATTTATAGAGACATCCTAACCCCGTTACAGAGCACTAAGTGCAGCGGCTCATTCTACTTCCCAGCGGAAAAACAGCAGAGAGGGAAATCAACCATTGGGCAGCGGAACCGTGTCGGTGTAAGACCGGGGAAGGCAGCAGACGCCGCGGTGTTCCGTTCCAATTACAGAGCTCGACAGTGTCACTCCGCTGCCCCCCTGCCCCCAACCCCCGAGCCGTCCCCACAGCCAGGCAGGGGGCCCGCAGCAGCTCGGGCCCGCCGCCCCGCTCACCATGGTGCCCGCGCCAGCCCCGTCAGCCGCCGCCGCCGCCGGCACGGCCCCGCTCCCGGCTCATAGACCCGCCCACCGCCGCTCCGGCCGCCGCACGCCGAGGTCACGCCGGGCCCCCGCCGCCAGCAAGGCCCGCCTGAGCTGCCCCANCAGCTGCCTGCGCGGGCGGCGCGGCGGAGCGCCGAGACCGCGCCGCCACGCACAGCCCCGGCCTCACCGCTGCGCCTCCGCGGGATGGCGACGAGCGAAGAAGGCGGAGGCGCCCGCTGCAGCGCACGGTCCGCGGGCCTGTTCGTGATAGCCCTGTCAGGCGTCGCCAAAGACAGCCCATCCCGGGCAGGACGCCGCCGCGACCCCAACCACGTGACGCGGGTGGTCGCCGCGGGCGCGGAATTTCCCCAGCCCCGACCCCCGCGTGAGGCGGCGGAGCACCGGGAGAGGAGCGCGGGGAGCGGAGAACGGGCCGCGGGCCCGCCTGGCGGCGGCGGCGGCACCAACGGACAGCGGCGGAGGAGCGGAGGAGAAGCGGGGGTGCGCGCGCATGCGCCGAGGTCGGAGCTCCGGGGCCCCTCATACCGGCGCCGCGCATGCGCACTGGTGGGGCAGGAGGGCGGAAGTGTGGCCGGGCCTGGGCGCCGCCATGGCGGGGCCGCTCTCCGAGGAACGGGGCGGAGTCGCCTGGNCCGACGGGAGTAGGTGTGTTCCTTACGGAATACTCAGCGTTGTGCGCTGTCTGGNTCTGTCCAGAAGTGCGTCCCAAAGGAGAGCGGGGGAGTAGTCGCGGTGCTCAACGGTTTTGTCAGGAAAATTAATCCACAAACACCAGAGGATTATGTCCGAAAAGGAGACAGAGGAGTCCTTTTTGCTTTATTCGAATAAAGGGAGAGGCCACGGGGCATTCCCCTGGGGTGTCTCAAATTTTTTTTTTTATCCTATTTTCCCTCATTTCCCTCTGTCTCCACCGACTGAGGTACTTGAGAGGCACAGACTTCCCGGAACGCCTGACACCTGAGATTCCCCTCTAATAGCCCTTCCTTTTAATTCTTACAGAATTCATAGTTTTCACCCATTGCTTCTTTCATCTTCCAATATCCAATTTCATTTATCAGCCAACCTACAGTTTGTTTGTAAAGGCAAATATATTTTTTCATTCATCAGTCAGTNGAATCCTTCCCATTGTTTCTTTTATCTCTCAGTGCTAACTTTATCTACCGGCAGATCCACAGCTCGTTTGTAAAGACAAATGCGACATTNCTCTCAGTTTTGTCGTAAATCGTGCGGCTTTAAGTTTTAAATGCATCGCTGTGTCCCTTATGTGTGAGCTGGAAACAAATAGGAGTATTCTGCTTGAATTGATAAATAGTGTTTCTGTAGAAAATACTTAACACCTGTTCGTATTTTGNCAAGCTTTGCCTGCCTTCTGAGGAACGCAGGAGGGCAGTTCANNGAATCACAGGATGGTTTGAGTTGAAAGGAACCGTGTGGATAATCTCGTTCCAAACCCGTACCGTGTTGAGGGACATCTTTCATTAGAGCAGGTTATAAATGAGAAACAAAAGTCTCGATACTCAGCAAAGTTTAGATTGCTTTGTTTTATATAGACAGAGCAAGCAGCGCTGGGGATCCATGGGGAGTCACTGCCCGCTCCATGCTGCACCGAACTCTGGTTTGCAGCTCCCTTTTATAGCAGGGTTTCCTTGGAGTCATCAGTAATTGCTGGTTTTTTGTTGTCATAATTCTGCCAGGTAAGCAGTGGTGGTCCGTGGGATCGCTGGATGACGTGAGTCTCTGACAATTTGTCAAGTCCCATAGGTAACATCTGCTCTTGGTAGATAAGGAATGGCAGAAGTCAGGAAATCTGGTCTTAGGAATAGGCTGCAATTGATCACACAAAGGCAGGAAACCTGATTTTGCAGAATCTGTTGGGCTGTGTGGAAGCCTTGTTTTGCAAGCTGTCAGTGGATACAACTTATTTAGAAAACATAATATTCATAACAAGGGGATTNAAAACAGAATGATTTAATATTTTATTTCCCTTTCTTTAGTGTCATGCTTCATTTCAGACTTAAGTATTCTGGTTTATACAAACCCCAATACTTTTATGATTAACACGAATCTTTTATCAATTATCACAAGCAGGTTGCTCAGAGCCCTGCCCAACCTGGCCTTTCAGGGATGGAGCATCCCTCCAGTTTTCCTGGGCAAATTGTGCCAGTCCCTCACCACCCTCACAGTAAGGAGCTTTCCTCTAATATATCATCTAAATTTCTCTAGTTTAAAACTGCTTGTCCTGGTCCTATCACTGTAAAAACTCATTCTCACTCTTTCTTGTAATACCATCCTTAAAGAAAGGGGCTCTGAGGTCTCCCAGGAACTTTCTCTTCTCTAGACTGGCCATTGCCAACTCTCTCAGCCTGTCTCTTAGCAGGGGTGCTCCAGTCCTGCAGTCACCTTTGCAGACAAAACCCCAGGTGGAGGTCTCAGGAGGTCAGAGCAGAGGGGCAGAATTATCTCCTTCAATCTTCTGACCAAGCTGGCTAGGATGCAGCTCAGGGCATAGTTGTCTTTTTGGGCTCCACATGTACCTTGTGAGCTCACATGCAGCTTTTTGTCCACCAGAACCTTGAAATACTTCTCTGCAGGGCTGCTCACAGTGGATCTAAATCTTGTTCCACACACAAATCCCTAGGAAAAGCTAATTTAGTAGTCTNAACCACCATCAGGAAGAGTTACAAACTCTGTCATTCTGACATTTTCTTAAAATTCAGAAGTTGTTACTTTGAAATACGTCACAGCTAAAAAAAAACCAAAAGCAACAAAATCCACTCAAAATTACATTTCTAAAATAGTAGAACAGATAGATTTCAAAGGAAGTCCTCTCAGATACCAGAGATTATAGTATCAAAGATGAGATGATTTTGACCTCTTCAAACTATTTCATTTTAATTGACAACTGGGTTGGCCTCCCAATTTATTAATGCTATTTGGTGACATTTATGGCACATGTAGCATGTCAAGAAAATAACAAATTTTAAAGGCATTTGTTTTACACCACGTGTTTCCTGCAGAGAGAATACTAAAGAAAATTAATAAGCTCTTTAAAAAGCAAAATTTCAACACAAAGGTGACAGTCTTATTGTAGAGATGGTAAGAGGTGAGATGCATTTGAAGAGCAACTGATTTGAGACGTTTACTTGTAGAGATAAGAGTCTTGAAAGTGTTTTTAAAAAATTCTTACTTATGGAACACTTTGGCATAAGTTTTCATCACTGATATGGATTGGTGGCATTTTATGAAAAATAATCAAAATTGGAAGTGAGCAGAACTGCTTCATTAACTGAAATGAGAATTGNTCAGCTTGAATTCTACCTCAATCATGATTTCAGAGCCCTAGTATTTTAATTCTAGTGTTGTTTAAATCTGTGTTTCACACAAGGACAAGGCCAAAGGTGTTCTAATCACTATGGAAAAAATGAATTTTTGGATGGATTTATTTGGGCTGAGTGGAACTTTTACAGCAGCAAGGTAANGAGAGCTGTCCCATGCATTACTGCTACTGGTACAAGCACCAGCTAACCTGTGAAGTTGCTCTCTTGAGCCCTCTTGTCTCAAAAAGTGGCTAAGCCTTAAGAAACACATTAAAGCAAACACACCTTTACTGCCTGTGCCAGCTGGACACAAGGCTGTCTTAAGTTGGATATATATGCCTCATTACTCAGAAAAGTGGCAAGGCTCCCCAAAAACACATTTATAGACTGTCAAATGTAGTCTCAGCAGCCACAGCTGAAGCAATTAAAACATTTAAAGATAATTAAGAATCTGCCAGTGTAATGTTAAAGGCAACTGAGCTGCTGAAGGAAAATTTATTATAACACTGCCTACAGTCCCTAAATGACAGAAGATAAGTTTAGATCAACAAAGGGAAAGTCACCTAATACNTGGAAACTTGCATCTTTTAAGAAGTTATTTATTAAGTGAACAACAGGAACACATAATTACCATGCATTCTGTCTATTTCTAACTTTATTATTTGAGATACTTTTCATTTTTCTAAGGTGAAGACTATTAAGAGATTAATTTAAAGCCTAATTTAACACATGACAAGATATTGGAGAAAAATAGTGGCAAAATCATCAAAGTATGTTCCAAAGTGGGGTCATTAATTTCTTTTTTGGCAAAGCAGCATGCCAGGCTGGAAACTTTCCATTTAGGTGTATAATTCTAAATCTCCCAACTACTACAGAAGTATTTCCCAGCATTTTAAAATATAGTGGCAGGANAGGGGGGATTTGCTTTGAACTGACAGTGGGTAGCTTTAGATTAGATATTAGGAAAAATTATTTACTGTGTGGGTGGTGAAACTGGCACAGATTGCCCAGAGGAGCTGTGGATGTCCCATGCATGGATGTGTTCAAGGCCAGGCAGGATGGGGCTCTGAGATCTCATGGAAGGTGTTACTTCCANCCCAAACAGTTCTATGGTGACTTTATGGTTTAGTATGAAAATATAAGAAGTGGGAGTGGGTTTGCTTCATGGTACTTTGCACTTACTCAGCTCGGCTTATTTTAAATAGTTCCATGAATAGTGGAGCTAATAAAGTTTGGTTTCCTGTGGACTTCTCTCCTGTGATTGTTAGATTAAAAATGCATATTTCTGTTTTACAAGTGTGTCTGTTTGGGGCATTTATGGTATCTCTGATGTCCACACAGGCAGTGTAATCATAACCAAGAATTTCCACTGATCAATGCATTTGAAACAGGCCCGTAGGTTCCAAATAAGGTGAAAAGTCACTTGCCAGCATAGAAGCAGACAGATTCACAGACCCATAGGAGTTTACATATGGCCACACTGCAGCACCATATGCCTTATTTCTGTAAGTCATCAGAACAAAAGCAAAACACTTTTATCTGTGCCAGTAGTGTGTTTTGTTCACCTGTTTTACCATACCTGAAGGCAGAAAGTTGTGACTACAAAGGCATGGGCTCATTTTTCTGTGTATGTCTGTGTTTTTTACTAAGTTGCCTCAGGACCTAGGTCTGGCCTGAGTTTTCTAGATATTTATCCCTACTCCCAGCCTCTCTATTGTGTTTTAAAAATATGACCAAGTTATTTTAACTACATATGAAATTACATATTTTTTTAATACATTAATTCACACAGCTAAGCCATACAACATTCACACATGCATATTCATCTATATGCATAGAAAACTTGTGCTGTCTAAATATTCTGTTTCAAATGGAACACAATGTAAAACAAACAAATCAAATATACCACTGCTAAAACTAGACACTCCTCATTTTATCTACTGTGTGACATTTCTGAAGTCATTACTGTTTTGTTCAATTAACTTGAAATATGTTTTCTGATAGAATTTTTATTTCCCCAAAAAAATCATATTACTGAGCAAGTGCCTTCTTGCTGAGCAGTTCAGTACTGCTAAGAAGACCAGTGGTGTGTTGTGATTTATTTTAACCACTATGTGTTAAAAGAATTTTAAAATACATGTCTCTGATTATATTATTTCCTTTTAAAAAGCACTGAGTGGTTTTGATGCTTTTTCCTCTCTATTGTGTCTTGAGGTTCTATGTACATTGTTTTAATATAAGGTAAAGTATCTGAAAAACAAAATAACAGCATCATCAGAACATAACTATATCAGCAATGGGCTAGTACATTCTGCAGTGTCCCAGAATGATATTTGTGTGTAAAAAATCTTGTCCTGAGTGGGCTACGAATCAGCAAAGCATTCCAGATATGTAATGCAAAAAAAGGGGAAGTTCTTTGGTATGTTGGTATGAGAGCCAGCAGTAGGTGATGATCAGTGGACTGGANTCTGCAGAGCAGTTGGGGAAAGGATCTTGTGCTTGTGTGCAGGAGCTGGACCACTGAAGTTCTTGCAGATCAGAACCAAAATTTTAATTTCTTTTTTTTTGGAGAAGCAGTATAATGGGCAGAGTAACTCTGGCATGTTTGGAGGCTTGGAAGCAAGCTAGCAGCCTGTCAGAAACATTCTTGAAATACAGGGGGATGGTGCCACAGGCCTGTACTCAGTGTCTCAGTTCCTTGGGCATTAGGAAGCGTATCCCAAGCACCTGTAAGTATTACAAACAAATATGTTAAAAAAACCCAACCAANCAAGCAAACAAAACACTGATTAGAAGAATATTTTTCTCCTTCTACAAATCAGAATATAAATGCAGCATTTGTAAGACTCAGGGCTAGGAATTCTCCTAGCAGCTCTTGGTGCTCTGATCACATTCCTCACAAGAATGATGATTTGAAGAGCTCTNCACCATAGCAGGGGCCCCGAACAGACTGATCAGGTGGCTGATCAGGTAATTACTTATTCTAGTCCCAAGTTCTGATGCCCCCTCCTAGTCCCTCTTCTATTCATCAAGGTCAGTGATGATTTTTTCACTTTCCTCTGCTGTCAGGGAAGAGAACAGGTCAGGCTGAGTCAGCTTTGTACAGAGGGCTGCATGCACAGAAAACCAAGCAGCCCCTCATTTTTATTTGTTGTCTCTGTCTACTTTTCCAACACATAAACAAATCATATGTGCAATCCTTATTTCAGAAAAATCCCCAAAAGACTAGCATTGGGAAAACTGTCACACAGTGAGCTCTGGAGAAGTTACCTGCAGTCGTGGTGGAAAGCACTACTGCTCTCTGATAAGTGGGAGTTAATAAAATGAAGACTTAAACCAACATGTGAGATCTTCTTTCACTAATGGGAGTTATCTAGTGTCTCATAGATGCTCATTATGTGTTGTTTATATCCAGTAATAAAGTCTTGTGTTGTGCTTCAGTGGCATTGACTGGAAATGATGCTCTGTGATCATAGATTAAAAGCTATCAAGGAGTTCTCTNTCAATTCTTTTCTTGCTCTTCTCTATGCTTCCTATCAGTATGATATTTATAGGAGCAATTCTTCAATCAGTTTAAAATAAAATCTTAAAAACATCTTGATACAGGCTTCATATGAAGATATAGGGATGTTAGTATACCAGGCTAAATTAATCCCCAATGTAAATCTATTTTTTTCAACACAGGATAAATCTGGGTCAAAAATGTCCAAAAGAAATTTAGTCAAGGTGTAAGGCTCAAATTAAAAGTGCAGCAGAACAACACATCTGTTGAGTGTTTTCAAGTGTGTCCTTGTGTGCCCTATTGTNATTCCAACATATCCCAGAGTAATAATGTGAAGAACTCTTCCANTCTTCTGTAATGTGAAGTGTCACATAGGCAGAGCTAGCATTAGTTCTCTGGTATGCAAAGGAGAGATCAATTAATTTTATAAACTGGCTTTGGATAAATGATGCTGAAAAAAATCAGTGTTTTGGTGTTAATGGGGGTTACACAGTTTTGAATNAGATCCTTAAATTTTGGGACATATTTGAAAAAGCTGGATATTTTCAATTGTGCCCTTCTGCTTCTCTGAGATTAAAGGGAATAATAAGTTAAAAACAGAANAACATTTGCTAAAAAAAAAATAAATTATTCTGTCAAAATCTGCATTAGTGCTCTAAAGTGATTCTCTACCAGCCTACAATACTGTGGGGAACAGGAGGACTTGAATATACTGGAAGTAAGTTTTTGCATCCTTAAACATTTCAATCTGTTTTCTAAGGAATCCTGCTCTTTTAATCATTCTGTGTTCGCATGTGAGTGTGTGCATGATAGTTTCATAGTTTCATTTTACCTGGTTACTTCAGGCCTTGTTGTCCAAGTCCTAATTAACTGGCCTGAAAGATACTAAGTTCTTACAAGTCTGATGAAATTGTGAACCCTGGGGATTGTCAAGGGCTGTCTTAATTTTACATTACTTGATTTTTTGGTGAGGAGGGAAGAAGCAGGAGGCAGGAGGTGCTTTGGGTGTCAGAGCTGAGANTCTTCTGCAAGCCGTGGGGAGGACTGTAACACAATAAACTGTTTCCCTGTAATTCATGAAGTGCGTGGGGGGATGCAGAGGCACAGTCACAGCCCGTGAGAAAAGGTGNTCATGCTGCAGTGTGTGGATGCTGAAAAGCTGTAATCTAGTGGGAAAGTCCAACAGAGGGAGAGAGAAGATAGAGAAAGAGAACCTTTGCTTCCAAACTGTAACAACTCATCCTTAGGAAACTACACCCCATGAGCTAAAGTGACCCATGCCATGTAGTTCAAGAAGACTATTTTACCCGTGGGAGGGACTCATGTTACAGCAGGTTGGGCAGGACNGCTACTCCTGAAAATTAAAACCACATTGGNAAANTTCACAAAGAACTTTCTCCCATAGGAAGGACCCCACGATATAACAGAGGAGACTCCTCTCCCTAAGCAAAATGAAGAAAGATTTTTAGATGTGACAAACTAAAAGTCCTGTGTTTTGTCTCCCTGCACTATCAGTGGGAAGGGAAAAAGGATGGGGGAGGGTATGGGGAAGTGTTCTAAGGGTTTATTTTAGCTCCCATTATCCTCTTAATTCTGTTAATAAATTTTTCTTTACACCTTTTAAGTTTTGAGCCTGTTTTACCCTTAAAATGTTTTCTCCTAATTCTTATCTCACTCCACAAGCCTTTTGGTTATTCTTTCCTCCTTCTCTGCTCAGCTACAGCGGAGGAGAATGAGTNAATGGTTTTTCATGGGTCCCTAGATTCTAGCCAGTGTCAAACCCTGACAAGGGGAAACCCTCATTATTACTACAAGCAGGGATAGTGCTACAGTGTGAACTCCCCCCTTATTATAAACACAGGCAAAGCATCAGCTGGCCCCCATATCTTATTCATACATATCTTATTCAGACAACAAATCCAAGCACAAGACCTGGATACAAAGGAGATCAGGGTTCATAAGTTTCACTGCTAATGTGAGATTTGTATTCAGTCAAGTTGAGNCTCTTGTTTAATAGCACCGTGGACAAGAAAGTTGACTATTTCAAAGTGGTTTTGAAAACTTATGCACTGGCTTCTATGTGTTTAAAGTGTTCTTCACAAATATTAAAGACAGGTGGCACCTGGCCTTGCAGATACTCAGAAGTACAGAGAACGATAGTATATATATATATATATTTATATATTATATTTATTTATTATATCTATATATATATTTATATGTGCGTGTGCGTGTGTGTGTATAAATGTACATATATTTGAAAATCTTTAGATATGTATATGTGTACATGTGTTTATGTATGCATTGTGTGTCTATATACTATATATGTTAGTATTTACAGAAAACTTGATAAAATGCTGGTTGCCACGTTCTCAGTTAATTAAGGACAATAGTCCTTAATTGAGGACTTCATATGCAGACTACAGTGAATACTGGTGAATTTGATATTTTAAAAGTTAGCCATTTAGGTGACCAAAAAAATGGATTGACCAAAATTATTTTATCTGTCTCTTGGCCGAATATTGGCAGAGAGACATCATTATGAAAGTTTTTGGGTTTTATTTAGTAATAGCGCATTTCTGATGCTTCCCTTGTGCTGAAAAATTGGAATAGCTTTAGACCTTGCTCTTCCTCGTGTCTTACACTCTAATATCCTGAGAAAGAGACCTAATAACTGAGTATATTGATTGATAGAAATTGAACAGTAGCCCTGAGAATTTTATAATTTTCTCTTGTGGGTGGCTCAATCCCTAAANTCCCTCTGTAAAACTTCCTCCTTCTTTCTTCATCTGTTATATTCAATCATCATTTTGGTATACCTTTCAAAATTAACTTTCTGTAAGGAAAAGGATACAACCAGAGCAAACAGTTATCTGAATGTTACACAGTACAGGGGAAGTGAAGATGACATGCTGCCCTTTTGATTTGTCTATTCAGTATTTACTGTCAACTTCAACTAACATTTATGTAATATGAATATTTTAAAACAAACTCATTACTACACCCAAGTACTTACTTGAGTAAATATGCTACAATCAGCTCCACTGTCCCATATTCCTTTAAATACTAGTGGTTTGTCTGTACAAGGAGAAGCAGAAAATGAGGATATAATGGAAAATGAAATTATTTTGATAGTTCTGATTTGACACATTGCTTCTTCATNACAAGAATCGATTTTCTTTGTTTANCAGCAGAGTATCTTTANTATTGCCTTAATGGTCAGAATTAGCACTTTTAAAATTAGGATAATTTTACAGTTTTAATTTGAATTTCAAATAAGGCATTTTGGTGTACAAGTAGGATAAATTCAAAACAATAGAGATTATCAGCTGGAACAGTGAGATAGTTCCATGAATATAAAAGGCTGTACTTTCAAAGTACAAGTGTAAAAGTGGTAGTCAAAATAAAATTGGAATTCTAAATCCTAAAGGTTATAATATGTACCTAAACTAGCTTTATGTTCTGGCATTTATTTTTCCTGTTTTCTTGTGAATTTTTTGGCTAGCTGAGAAGTGGGATGGCAGCTGACTTCTTAAATTTAGGTTCAAGATTTTATTTCACTCCAGTTCAATAACCTGTATTGACCCAAACTGTGTCTCCTACCATGGAATNTGTTATTGTTATCTAGAACTAGTGTTTAGCATGTGTCACTGAGATATTCAACATTAGGCCATCTTCATATATTCATTATTTCTGTTTTTGTGTGTGTGTGTGTACAAATATGGAGCCTTATTAAAATAGGTTGGTTAAAAGAGATACTCAGGTACATTTTGAGGACAGTCACTGATCACGAGCAGGCTCTNGGTATATTCTTATGAGTGTCTGCCACCATTTTTCCCCTCAGTGAAAAGGAATACATGGCCTTTACTGTGGGACAAGTCAGAAATCCTCAGCTGATACTATAAAAAGCAGGGAAAGCTAAGTGTCAATTTCTGTGCTGGTCAGAAGGAAGATTGGGAGCTGGGTCAAGCTGCAAGGAGCCAACCAAGCCCACCAAGAGATCTGTGGAGGTGAGTCTAAGGTAGCTTTTGTTGTTTCTAAGAGAGGAGGAATTAATTTCATNTGCAGTCTGTTTACTAGTCCTGGAAAACTATTAGCCAAACAGCTCNCATGTTACATTGAGAAGAACTGCCTGTGTATCTGCTCAAATGGATTTTGCAGGTTGCTGCTGGCAGGGGACTCCCCTGCTGAAAAGACATGCTCATGCACTATTGTTTCCTCTGACTAGACATGGTTAAAGCCTTTATGCCATATTCTTCAAAACTGAAAATTATGGAGCTACTGCTTTGTCATCTCACTGTTAATTATTCAGAAGATGTGGGTCACTCTACTTTTTTAAGTTTCAAAAGGTAATGAGTGATTTTGGTTACCTGTACCCATCTCATTCCCCCAACCTCAAATTACTGAAGACTATCAGTTGCAAATAAAGGAAATACTTCTAATAGAAGNAGGGCAAATTGCATTAGAGTAGGACTGGTGAAACATTACTGATATTTTTACAAGGTTCTAATTAGTTTATAAGAAGGTTACTGAGAAGTTAAGTAACTTTTGATTCAAACCTGATGTCCTCATGTGGGAAGAAACAAAGGAAACACCACAAAATTATAGACCTAGAGATGTGTATCATTACTGGAAGTGAAATAATCACATACTTCTCATATATAGGAAGTATAGGAGTATATAGGAAAATTGGAGTTCAGGTAAAACCTAAGAAAATTTATCTGCAGTGCTTACAAGAGACTTTGTATGGACAGGCTTCTGTTTGAGAGGATGTATTTAGGGGTTCTCTCCTGCCTAACTACAGCTGTTACAAAAAGCCAAGATATCTATCTCTCTGCACAGGGCAGGAAAAAAAAAAAGCTGAAATACACAAAAAAGCCCCAAACCAAACCAATAAAAAACAAACCAACCAATCAAATGAGCAAACCCCCACAAAACCCCTAAGGTAAAAGTGGTTCTGGAGTGAAACACAGTTTTAATTTTAAGACTCCTCAAGAGATAGCTGCAGCACCTGGAGGANGCAGAGCATCTCCCCTGAGCCTGAACCGGGGTCCTGGCACAGCCATGACAAGTTGAGCAGCCTCCCAAACCCTGGACTGGGGGGAAGCTGCCTCATCCCATTGAGAGGGACACGATCTGAAAGCTGACTCCAGAGTATTGATTTGCAGGGTTCAGCCCTGTCTTAGGATGGGCAGAGCTTGTTTTTCTCCTGCTGATTTACCCAAATAAGAGTATTGGTCTAATACTGATACTCATCTGTGATGGAGAGAAGACTCTCTAACAATTTAAAATTACAAAGTGTGTGTTTATTCAGCTCTGGGCAGCAGCGTGAGGTAATCTCTAATAGCACTGCAAAATCACAGGTGATCACAGAGTTTATTTATTGACAGAGGGTTCAAACAAATGCATATTCATAATAACAGCCCCTCCCATCCCCTGCTTCCTATGGTAATTAGTGGAATAGCTATTAGGCATGAGTGATTGACTTCTTAAATTAAATCTGGGGTCGTTTTCGTGGGGAGGGGTCTTAAAAGGAGGAAGTAAGGCAAGTCTTCCTCACCCTAAACTCCTGACCTTTTCTATCAATGACAATACAAATGATTTCTGGGGATAGTCCAGTTTTTCAAAGAATGGGTTTCTGGTTGCATCGTCTGTGTTCCTTTGGATCTGCTCACCAGTTTCGTCTTTTCCCATTGTAAGCACAGCTGAGCAAACATAAAATGACAGACAGTCAATTATTTAAGTTTCAGATAACTACTCCCTTCTAACTTCTAACTTTTAATTAACTGAAATCCTAATTTTCTAAGATTAGTGTTTCACTGCAGCCTGAGTTGCGCCGGTGTTGAAAGACCAGCAGGGAAGGGTTCGGATGGTCTTGGAGGGGGAATCAAAACAGAACAGCACAGAAAAGAGATTACTGAAACACATTCGGGATCCTTTCATGGCAATAATCTTATTTATGAGTCACCAGGATACATCAGAGGATCACACTTTTGGGTGTGCCTGAAGGAGATATGTTTGTGGGAGAAGGTATAAATGTTTTGCCAGGCAGACGTTTTCCTTGAAGATGCTCTGTGTCAGCTGAGGTTAAACTGAGAACGGTTCTGAATTCATAGTGGAAAAGAGTGGATATTTTGAGCAAAACCACTGTCACACACGATTTGCCAGATTCTGGTTTGCTTTTAGGGAGATACTATTTACTGCAGTTACGGGAAGGGGCGCGAGTGGCCGTGGACCGGGTGTCTGGCTGCAGCCGCCGTGGAAATAGCGGATTTTGAGGTCAGGTTTACCTGTTACGGCACTTTTGGCCATGCTCTCACCTCCTAAAACCTGCCAACCCCTTGTAGGTCTCCTCTTTGCCCTGCCCAAGGGGATTTGCTTTTGCTGGAAACACTATTTTTTCTCCTGTTTGGCATTTATAGTACCGTGCGTGGTATATTTACACGGTATGCTCTCGCTTTATATACATCAATACGGGTCCCCTGGAGCCTTTGGATTTTTATAGGTGCTTTCATGGNCTTATTCTTTTTCAAGGTTGTAATTTTTCTCCAGCTTCGTGGACTTAANGGAAAGGTAGGCAGAACAAACCCTAAAAACTGGGGAGTAGACAGAGGGAAGATTTCAGTAAGAGGTTTCCTTAGGATTTTCTTGAAAGCATGGAGGAAGAGGTGAGTGGGCGAGGGGCACCACAAAAACAGCTCCCCCTTGGAATGGCTGGGGGCTGTGGGGACACCACAGTGCCTGGAGGACCTTGAGAAAAGAGGGAGGCCGTGCCAGTAATCACTGGCTGGGGATATTTCTTCATAGGTATTCCAATATTAATTATCACCATAGAGATCTTCACTCAAATTCATATATATATCTTTATCATCTGTATCGATCTCTATCT
>OAMK01000050.1:3395779-3435509 GCA_900205225.1 Saxicola maurus maurus | reverse complement strand
CTATATCTATATCTATATCTATATCTATATCTATATCTATATCATTTATATCTATCTATCTATCTATCTATCTATCTATCTATCTATCTATCTATCTATCTCTATCTATCTATCTATCTATCTATCTATCTATCTATCTATCTATCTATCTATCTATCTATCTATCTATCTATGGCTTTTTCTCAGTTTGATCTTTTTTGCATTAAACCAACCATTGAAGTTGTTTTGTCAGTTTCTGTGATTTTGAAGTGAGCCTGTGTTGTGCTTTAGCCTGCCCTCAGCAATCAGGCTTTAGACTCACGAAGCTTTGATTGTAGGAGTTGCCTTATTTGCATTGATGTGGATGAACCAGCTGCTGAAGCATACAGAACTGCACCTGACACAGTCACTGAGTTCAGGATTAGCACAGGGAATCGGGAATTCACTGTGCTACACGGCAATCTCAGCCCTACATTAGAATCACTCATGCAAAATGACCCAAATTTGCAATGAGCACAATTAGCAATCCAAAGATGCATTTTAATTTAGGGGCTGACATTTGCTTGCATTTTACTTATTAAATGTAATGATTATGTGCTCCTTAGTATGCAAGGCTGGAGAAGATGAGATTTTTACTCCCCTGTGAGCCCTACCAAAGCATCCTAACTGCAATTCTTGATATTTAGGATAGACAAGAAATTCTGTGCTCTATAACCTAAAAGGTGTTTTTTTTTCTTTTGTTCAATGTTTACATGATACTGCTCAAGTTAGAATCTAACAAAGTAGTTTCTCTCTTGATCACTCCTGACACCCAAAGATCTTGAATTCAGAAAAGAAATAAAAATCTCTGTTCAATTTACCTTATTTTTGTGTATCTAGGTGTTGAAATTTCTACCTATGATGGTGGGGAGGGGAGCTTACNGGGGGCAGGCAAGAAATGAAAAAGTGTGGATTAAGTGATAATTTGGAGCAAAAAGCATGCAGTTCAAAAGCTAAAGCTCCCATTGGAGAATGGAAAATTTAATGAGATTTTAATGGAATGCAATGCTCAGAGCAGTAAATTGTTTGTTAGTGGACGATGCAATTAGCATGCTGATTAGGGCTGCTTGGTTTTTTACAGAACATTGACTGAATCAAAACAGTTAATCCTTGTTGTTCTGCTTGAGGGTCTCTTGTGGAGCAAANGGACATTTGGAACAGAGATTGTCAATAAAGGTGAGTGTGCTCCACATATCATTTATATATGATGACAAAATTCTTCTGATAAATATTTTAAAGCATTTTAAATCCATGGTGTTTGCCTAGTGTATTGTGAAGGCTGTTTAAAGAAACAGTAGGCCTAGAAAGGCCTTCTGTCAATCCTTGCTTCTTTCTTGGATGGTAGATATTACATTTCATTCAGTAATTTTTTTTAGCATTACCTTCAAAATTACTTTTGGACCAAAATATAGACAATAAACAGAATTTGAAGACTTAATGTACAAAAATAAATAAAAATTACATAGTGGAGAAGTTACTGTTGCCAGATGCATTAGAAGTGTAATTAAAGTTTTTGTAAATCCACATNAAATATTTATGCACTTAAAACTAGATTTGTTAAAATATCAGATGCTGTTTGGTTTTTTTTTCTTATTATCATTTCTTTAAAGGGACATCCCNTTACTGTGAAATGAGACTTCTTTTTACTTCAGTGGACTCAAAGAAAAGCAAGAAAAAAAACCTCCATTGGTATTAACACCACAATGGGGAGGGTGACTATTGTTCTTTTATGTATGCTGACTGTAAATATTTAGCCTATTGAATGCTCAGAGAAACCTTGGATTGCAAAGATCAATTCTCTTATTGAGTTGATATATGCCTGTTTTAAGACAATGATTATTGTTTTGATCCCCTGTCTGTTTTGAATTGTATAGATTAACAAGAGACAGAAAAGTGAATTAAAAGAAAAAACACAAAAGCCCTGAAGAATTATTGACCAGAAGCTTTTCATTTTATTTTAATGACAGATTTCCTCTTCTGTAAGTCCCAGTTGCATAAATCATCGTGTTATTCACACACAATGATCAGATTTCTTTAAAATCCAATAAATAACTATCTATGTGTTTTATCTATTCCTGTTTATGACCCAAGGGGTTAAAAGCTTTTGACTGGCATTTGACTTCTGACCTCACATAAATGTTATCTTATCAGTTCCTGCTTGTTAGCTTGTATTGAGTGCTTGTCCCTGATGGCTTTTAGATAAAGGGGTTTTTATTATATTTCCTATTGAAACTGAACCATTTGCTTTGTTCTTCGTTTGTAGTCTCAGCCCACAGAGTAACCTTGTAACCTTCAGATTTTTGCTGAATAGACTGAAATCCAAACTATTTACACTTTTTAGAAAGCCTTAATTTTGTCCACAAAATTGTTGCTGGACTTGAATGTTTTGTAATNTTGTTTTTTTCAGCAAGTCTGTGATCCAATGTTGAATGTTACCTTTGTATTGTTTCCATAACTTTTAATAATAGTAGATTTTGACCAAGAGCAGAGAAGTTAATACACAGTATTTGTATTTTCTACCTGAATTTGAGAAGCCTCCCTAAAGATACACTGCATATATTATTTGTACTATNCTTTTCTCATCTGCTATAATGGTGTAGTTCTTGGATAAATCTATGCTAAGTTTGCCTATCATATTGAAGGGATTTCTTTTATGTTACACATTCATCTGTGTCATTCTGTCCTCCTCATGCACCCACACTTGCCAAAATCAGTGAGATGACTCGGGTGCAGGTGTTCCTCCAGACAAACCTGTGTGTGTGTATAAGCTTAAATATGTTCAATATGTTTTGTTACTCTTTGCAAGGGTGTTAGGAGAAGGTAACTGTAGTTCCTCTAGCAGATTTGCTAGAAGACATTTTCCATTATTTTTTTATAGGAACTGGTNTATAATCATAGACAAAGAATGAAAAGGAAGCTATTTTATAGGTGTCATATTGCACTTTTTCTACATGGTTATTTTCCACAGAGTCTTTTTTATTTCTGTTTTATTTGCTTTCACCTTGTTTGACCACAAATATAGTACTTTATATAAAACAAACAAACAAACAAACAAACAAACAAACAAACAAACAAACCCAAAAGAAAAGAAAAAGAAAATTCTTCAGTCCATATTGTATAGAAAAGTAGTATTCCCCTTTGGCACTTCAAGCAATCCCAGTCTAGTGGTTACAAGGAAATTACATCTAATAATTTTTGCATTCTGTGGCACTTTGTGGACATTTATTTTCAAAAGGAAAAAGTAAATATATNAGCAAAATATTATTATTGTGAACAAGATTAATTTTCTTGCAAACGTAATGTGTGGCAGGGATGCTAAAACAGGAAATCTCCTGGATACACCCTCCCCTAAATTAACTTTGTACTAGCTAATATTTATTGAAAAAAAATAGTTACTTTTTTAAATGTTCACATTGTCACTGTGGAAAGCTTAAGGATTTAATTCTTGTTAACGTTGCTTTTGTTTCAACAAAATAAGTGTTTAATGCAATTATTATCTTTGTGTTTAAAATATTGTGGACTTTAAAGATGTAGGCTCAAAAATAAAATGTCACACCCCCCAAAAAATCTGCTTAATTGTAATTTAATAATTTCATAAACGAGTATTATGATGTTCCTACCTCGTTAGAGATTTTCTAAAGGAAAGCTGANATTTGAATATTCAAAACCTGGCCATGAGAAATGTGAAAATAAGGGTNTGAACTATTTGTCAATTAAATAAGTGCTGTCAGCAACACCATCATTAACATGTAGACTGTTCAGTTCAGCATTAGCTGCTCCAGATGTAATTGATTAAGCCAGTTTTGGCAATTTAGTAACAATCTTTTAGTAGTAGTTTGAACATAGTGGATTTTAATTTGTTTGAAATCTTGCTGAAAAACAGAATACTTTTCAGTTACAAAAGGAAAAAAAAATGNGGTAAAAAAGGGAAAGAAAAGACTTGAAATGTAAAATAAAACCACAACTCTAATTAGTCTTAATGTTTTTTAAATGGAAAGCATATTGGAAGTGCTAAGTATTGCTAATAACTCTGAGGACACAGAGAAATAATTCCTGTAGTGTATCAGAATAACACCAGTTCATTCCTCCACAAAGAAAAGNGAAATGGAAATGGAAATGGAAATGGAAATGGAAATGGAAAGGAAAGGAAAGGAAAGGAAAGGAAAGGAAAGGAAAGGAAAGGAAAGGAAAGGAAAGGAAANAAGGAAAGGAAAGGAAAGGAAAGGAAAGGAAAGGAAAGGAAAGGAAAGGAAAGGAAAGGAAAGGAAAGGAAAGGAAAGGAAAGGAAAGGACTTTTATTTTTCTTCTTGCAAAGAGCATAAATCAAAGTTGTGTTTCTTCTATTTCTGGAGAATTTTTGTAAAAACTTCCTGAGAATAAATGGTGAGATCAATTTTCAAAAGGGAAAATAAATGCTGATCAGGAGGAAAACAATTCCCACCTCTTCCACCCATGCCTCACCAAAATAAAGCATCATCCAGCTGGTGTAAGTACAAGGAGCCATCAAAAGGGATCCTCCTTCTGGGCATGGATCAGAGGGTCCCAAAGCTGCCAGCAGCACCTGCAGCTCCTCCTTCAGCTGAACTTAACCCCAAAAAACCTCTGTGTTTGTGTGTCTTCCTTGTCCATGGCTGGGGGGTGCCTGGGAGCCCAGATCCCTCCNTGCCTTCCCTGATATGGGAGTGGGGATGGGACACAAGCATTTTTATTTCCAGTGCAAGCAAACTAAATCCGTTTTTTACTGTAATTCTGATGACTATTGCTGTGATGAGGAGGGGGTCTCCCCTCATCCTGGGTTGCAGTGGAGCCTCCACTACACTTTGCNCACCTGCCAGACCTCCCCTCAGCTTCTCACAGGGGAGTTTCCCTCTCCTCCTTGGATAAGAGCAGAGCACATCCTCTAATTGATTGATTTTCTCATGTATAAAGATAATCAACTGATTGTTCTCTTCTTTATGGCATTAGTGCTGATGTCCTGCAGCATGGTGTGTTTCTCTTTGTACCCAAACCTTAGACCCTCCCCAGTCTCACCCACCATTGGGGTGCAGCCTCCTCTGCTTCCCTGACACCCTGAATCACACCCAATGCAGGAGACAGGTATTTTTGGAGCAGTAAATCTTGTTCTGGGTTTCTGGGCAGTTGATGAGATTTTGGCTCTCACAGNTCCCAATCTCCCAATGCCCCTGGCTCACCTTGGGTCCCAGCTTGCTGTTTTTGGGAACATCTCTCCCACCCACCCCTACCACCTCTGGCACAGGGAGAGACAAATTTGGAGAAATAGTGATACTGCCTTTCATGGTTAAAAAAAAAAAAAAAAAAAAAAAGTATTTGGTCTATTATGTCAGGGCAACTTCATTAGAAAGATTATTTGAAGTACAAAGGCATTCATTTAGGGCTCATGACTGAGAGAAAAGGACCCCACTATAAATTAACAGCCTGTCCTGGTATTTGTAGAACAAGAGTGACAACTTGTTGGAAGTTCACAAGGAATCATTTATATTTCACACTCCAGCAGGCAGCTGATTTGAGATTGTCTGTTAGCATAACAAAAGCTCTGAGCCTGTGAACTTCAGAAACCTTTCGACCTCTTAGCTGCTGGCATGAATAACCCCCAGCCCTGACTATAGAGATCTCCCAAAGCTCCCCTGTTCATGGCAAAATTGTTAATCAGGGTNTTTTAATATAGTTTTCAATATGCCCCATCTCTTATTGAGTGTGGTATTCAGGGATCTAGCCCCCTCCAGAAAGAAAAGTTCCTCTTTATTCAAGTGTGAGGGGGCAGCTGCAGAGCCCCTGAGCTCCCCCACCCTCCTCATCCTCCAGTGCAGAGGATGAAGGGAGGGAGGCAAACCTGGAAGTGCACACTCACCCCCCTTCACTCCCCAACACCCTCATGTCCATGCAGTTCCTTCTCCAGCAGGTCTGGTGACTCCAAGATTAAACCTAGATTTAAATTATTTAATGGTATTTCTGTTCACATTCATATTTTTTCTCCCATCCCTCCTTTTCATCCGTGGACAGTAGTCTGGGTGCAAGCTCCTCCAGGGCACTTCTGGACAGAGATNAGGGGGTTTATTTCCCACCCTCTTACTTGGAGTTTCCTCTTCTTTCCTTCACTTGTTCTGCAGAAAGTTGCTGCGACCAAAGTTTCTACAGAGGAAGTTTAGGGAGGGAGACTCACCAGTGTTTTGGGGGAAGGAGTGGATTTTTATTTATTTGCAGCATAGCCTGGTATTTGTATTCTTGACATGCTTAAAACTTTTGACTGCAGTTTGCCAGAACTGGGAAATGATGGGGAAGAAACCTGTGCTGTTTACAAAGTGAGGTCAAGAGCAGAGTCCCCTGCACGGTGTGGCTTTTCCCATGGTCTCTGCCTGAAGTGTGTGTGTGGATTTGTAGGAAATCCAAATTACAGCTACATGGATTCTCATGTAAATAGCTACTGAAGCACATGGAGAGCATCACTTTCTAAAGTAAAACTAATCAGGGGGCATGTTTCTCTAAAATGTCTAAAATCACTGAGTTCTGTTATGTGTAGAGGNCACTGTTATATGTAGAGGTCTTGGAATAATTTGGTCTTGAAACAAAAGAACAAAACTGAATGGAGAACAACATATAATTGTGCAGACGGAAAAATCAGAAACACATTTTCTGTATTTTGTTTTCCTGAAGCAGGGGATTTATATCTTTCTATTTTGTTGTTTGTTTTGATTTTAACCATTGTGTTTGTGGACACAGTTCTTATTCCCATTGTTTTTTCCTTTTAGAAGCTCCAAATTTTTGCTTGATTTCCTCAATAAAGTTTTCATAGATTTCAGAATTTTCACACCATCTTCTGAAATATGTAGAACAAGTCTTAATCAAGACATTTGTGGTTCTAATATTCATCAAATGTCTTTTGAACAATCAAAAAAGTCCAAATAAATAAGATAGTCACTCCACAGAAAGTAAAGAAACAGCCACTCATTTCATTTAAGAAGATAAAATTACAACTTTTCTTTAAAGCTTTTTGTTCATTAGGGTTTTTAAAATAAGATTTTCACTTTGTTGCAACCTATGATTCATACCTATCATTTCACATCGAAATCTCTGAATTTCTGTTAAATTTTCTTTGATAATATTAATAATTGTACAGGAGAANGTGCCTTTGCTTTGCTCCTATACAGAAGTAAATTTTTGTATTTTTCAGAAAAATGTTTTTAGATTCTTAATTAAAATAATTATGTTTTGACTGAAAGTCAAGTTAATTCCATTCTGATGAAAAATTATGTAGGATTTTTTTTATTTGGTTGAGATTTTTTGGTTTTGATTTGTTTTTGTTTTCTTCCAGCAAATAAATAAAANCTTTTCTGCATATTAGGAGATATTCACTTAGGTGGTTATTTTTGAGCTGCTTCCATTTAATGATAGAGTTTGGGCCTATGGGCCTATTGTATTGGAAAATATATATATATTTGGGATGATATTTGACATGGGAAATGAATGCAGACACCAGAACAATTATATTATAATTCCATTGGGAGCAGTAGCACCAAATTTAGCCAGACTGATGGGGCACTGTCTAGACAGCCCCTTTGTGTATCAGCTGTTTTTTCCCTACTTTATAGTCCAGCTTGAATATATAGCTGGAACCTGCATATGGAGCACAAATGTAACCATTCCTGCAGCCATATTTTGCTGTAAAAAATGAGCAAAATCCCCAAAACTGGATGCATCCAGCAACCATGTCCTGTAGGAATAGTTACAGAACACAAAAGCAAAAAAACTTTGCTTTTTGTAACAAAGATGTAGCTGTGTGCCTACATAGGCACATATATACTTGTACATAAATATTATGTAATTAAAAATGTAATTCAGTAGAATTATCACTTGAGACCACACGTGGGTNCATAGAAAATCCTGTCTGGGGCTTTCTGTGGGGAAGGAGCTGATGATGGGGGAGCACTGTGGGCATGTAGATCAGTGTTTTAACATGCTCCATCTACTCCCAAAAGAAGATGGAAAATAATTAAAACAAGTAGGTATTGTGAAATGGCAATTAGGAGCCACATAAATGTAAATTACAGCCTTTCGTTTTTGAAAAGGGTGAAGGATAAAAGGAATAGTTATTAAATGTTACACTGTAATTAGTAGTGCAGACTACACTCCTTTTCACCTGCTGAAGCTCGTACTGGAGCTGGTACTAAGCCTTTACTAAAGATGTGTAGGACCAGAGGAAACATCANAAACCTATGAGAAAGAAATTGCTGCAGAACTTATCTTTATAAATTAATATGCATCCTGCTACTATGTGCCAAGGGCATGTGGTGTTTTTGCCATTAATACTAAATGCCATCTTAGCCAGAAAGAGGGAAGGAAGGAGGGAAGGAATCCAGAAAGGATTCCAGGATTCCAGGAAGGAAGAAAGAAAAAGAGAGAGAGAGAGAAAGAGAGAAAGAAAGAGAGAAAGAGAGAGAGAAAAAGAGAGAGAATAAAAGAAAAAGAGATAAAAAAGAAAAACAGAAAGAAAGAAAAAGAAAGAGAGAAAGCAAGAGAGAAAGAGAAAGAGAGAGAGAAATAAAAAGAGATAAAAAGAAAAAGAGAAAGAAAGAAAGAAAGACAAAGAGAGAAAGAAAGAAAGAGAGAGAAAGAGAGAAAGAGAGACAGAAAGAAAGACAAAGAAAGAAAGAAAGAGAGAGAAAGAGAGAAAGAGAGAAATAAAGTAAGTAAAAGGTCTCAAATGCCACAGTACAAAGTGTGTTCTAGTGAAGGTTGAAAACATACTGATATCTTCAGTAGATGCTCCAGGCCCACAGTTGTAGACAGTACATAGACATAATAGAGTTATAGTAAGAATATTGCTCACATTTTTCAGATAGAGCAAGGTAGGTTGTATGCATAGTTCTATATGTAACCTGGTGTGCTAAGAAATTAGAATTCTAATGGGTTAAGGAGTGATGGTCTGAGTTTGTGTCTTAGCTTGTTGGAAAANCCTATATAAGAGTTTGTATTGGGGAGAGTTGGTGCTTTTAGCCATTCTGGCTTTTAGCCATTTGCNTATTGCTGCTGCTTTGCCATTGCTTTTTGCCATTGCTTGTCTGCCTGCCTGTTGAGACTGANGTGCTTTGTAATAAATGACCTTTTTAACTCTTAGCTGCTTTGCTTTTTTAAGATAATCTGACAGAGTAGGAGCCTAAGAGCTCTGGAGTTTGATGCCTCAGAGCACTGGAGGTCCAAAGAACCTCCACACCTGCCACGATGGGAGCTGTGCCCAGGCAGGCTCTTCCCCACTTTTCTTTCTCTTGCTGTCTTCTCTAGCCCTCTTTAGTGGGGTAAATCCTTTTTATTTTGTTTGGTTTCNTTACCAATAAACGGTTCTCAGATACAATGTTTTCCTTGCTTGGCTTAATTCTGTTACTGACCATCTGTTAAAATAACTCCTTGCTGTTCCCCACATTGGAATGTGACTGCTTTATTGGGTGCTCAGGGAAATCCTAGGAGAGGAAGGTATCTACAAATGTCCCCTTTTAAAGAACTTGAGCTCAGGCTGATGGATACAACTGAGTCTGACACCCCAAATGTGGCGTCACTCCAGCCCCTGCTCATTGTTACACTGCTGACTTACTGCTCATTGGTACCTTCTTCTGGCATCATGGAGTTAAATATGGAATAATTTATTTCTTATTGCTTAAATAATCTCTGTTGACCTCATGGGTGTCAAACCCTGTGCTGAGTTTATTCAAGATATCTCTGTACTGCAATCACTGCCCTCACTTGCATGAATTACTGGTCTTTTGTCCTGTGGCTTCATCAGTGATTTGGAAAATGCAATCTGAATGCAAAACCCTTTTATACTGATTGCAAAACAAGTGGCATCTACTCTACATGGAGGTCATGTCAAAGGCAAATAAAGGGTATTATTTCAGTGCTGAATTGCAATTATAATTAATCCCCTCAGATCTAGTATATTCAAGGACACAACCTCTTGTTCAGAATGTTCCTCAGATGCTGATAAAAANTTAAAATACACTTGCCCAATTCCTATGCTATTTCCTAAGTGTCTGCTATTGACCTTGTCTGGAGATAGGATAGCAGATGGACCTTGGATATGACTCACTAGACTCTGTTGTCATGTATTAAGGCACAGAGTAAATTCAGATGTCACCAGGGGCATAAACGGTGTCTGGAAATCGCTCTATAAGAACAGTAGCACTGAGGCAGATAACAAGGGAAAGGTTGTTTTACTGCTCAGGGGATTAAAGGATACACTAACAAATCACTCCAGTAGGAGAGTTAAATTTGTTTTTCAGTCATTACTTGACTGAAAGGAGTTATGCTGGTTATTCCAGCTACTGTAGGAAAAGAGCAAGTTATGGAAGATTTAGATTAATTTACCTCTTCTATGAAAACAGGCTGAGAATGTTGTGGTTGTTCAGCCTGGAAATGGCTTTGGGGAGACCTTAGAATCCCTTCCAGTGCCTAAAGGGGCTGCAAGAGGGATGGAGAGGGAGTTTTGACAAGGATGTAGAGTGATAGGACAAGGAAGAATGGCATCAAACTGATTTAGATATTGGGAAGAAATTATTTACTGCAGGGGTGGAGAGGCACTGTAACAGTTTGCCCAGAAAAGCTGTCCCATGCCCAGAGGTGTTCAAGTCTGGACAGGGATTTGTGCAATCTGGTCTAAGGGAAGGTTCCCTTGTCCGGGGCAGGGGGGTTGGCACTAGATGATCATTAAGGTCCCTTCCAGCCCAAGCAATTCTATGACTCTACTTGTTTTTAAAGTCACCAGGTTTGACAATTTCACCTCTAAGGTATTAGGCAGTTGGCTGAAACAATTTATCTGTGATCTTGAAGGAATCAAGGAGGACAAGCACTGGTGACTCCCATCCAGTTCAAATAACAAAATTTGCTATTTCTCTAATAAAAACTTCAAAGCTGACTAGATGCTGTGATCTTACCTCAGGATCCAGCAGAAGCTGAAATTGATTTGCAAGAGAAATCTTAGGTTTTCAAAACCAAAACAGAAATGTCGGAGGGAGGGAAAGTAGAAATCACAGAAGCTGTTTTTTTTATCATCCTCTTTAAAGTTCATGTTTCTGCTTTCTTCCCTCTAATGGATTTGCCTCCCTTCATTACTCATCCTGATGAACCTCTGTTGAGTTCAAGGCACAGCATCCATGCAGCACTGTGAGAGGTGTAGGAAAAACAGAGCTTATATTTTTTTATCACTATGGTGGTAAATATAACAGAAAAACAATTGAAGAATTGTATAAATTGGAGATTATTATAATTGTGATCAATAATTATANTGAATTAACATCTGTTTTTTATTTAGGATCTCTGGTTGATACCTATTGAGATGGACAAAGCAGCTGACACAAAACCAAACTCATTCCAGTTGCACAGTAAATTCCAATCTCTTCCAATTTTTTGCTCTTTCAATAATAANATTGCCCAAGATTGAATTCTATATGTTACACGCTGAGATTTCAGAGCTGAGATAAACATTGAACAATGGCAAGCATTGGAAGCCACACATTGACATGCAAAGCCACTTATGACAGCTTGCTTTATTCTTTTAAATAAAAACAACATTGAAAGTTGAAATATTGGCATATTGACAGCTTATAAGTAAACTCTTCTATGTTACTGTCAGAAGGCAAAAGTGTAAGGAACAAAATGATGGGAGACATGGTTAAACTGCAGCTTTGTGCTGTTAAAACACGACTGTCATCAGCCTTAACACTCCCTACAATTGTTTTAATATGGAAAAGCAGATTCAAGTCTTACCTTGTTTAGGTTGAAAGAAGCACCATTTTTCTCAGAATTTTACTATGCAAATTGCACAGGAACAATTCAGTGTACCAGATTTATTTGTATTTCCAAGTGGAATTGTGATATTTGATCTGAATGCAACTATGGCAATCAGCGCTAAATCTGTGTTGGTTTCTATTTTCCTGCATGATCCATGCAATCAAACAATTCTGCAAATGTACTCTTCAAAGAGCACATCCAGAATGCCACCTCATTAAACATCTTCTTAGTGCTTGTTGTATTTCCATTTCAAACTGCTGCATTTAGTTCTGATATGACCTCATGTAGGAGTAGAATTTTATTAACTCTTCAATCCAATGGCATGGAGATGAAAAAAACAGTGAAAAGGGAAACATAAAAATGCATGGCTGTGTGCTGGCTCATATGCTAGAATGTCATGGAACAGAAATAAGTTCTCTGGCNAAGTGATTGCATAGTGTTTTATACTGCTGACATAGCTTTCACCCTCCTAGGTCCACATTACCCTTTACTTTTTACTTTTACTCTTTTTTTTACACATTACTCTTTTGACTTTCTGTTAAGTAAAGCAGGACTAATTTTGTCCTTAAGTATGTATGTGATAGACCCAATGTCCAAATTCTATGTTTTTAGCCTTTTTGCTTTCTATTGTGTTATATTTGTTACAAATCTGAAGCTAGACTTACAAACTTCATTAATTATTCACAAGCAAGCAGGGTTAAACGAGCTCCCATGTATGATGCTCTGTATTACAGTCACAGTCCAGTCCTTGATTTTGTCTCTTCTGAAGTGAAAGTGAGACTGAATAGCCCTTCAGCCAGCACAGGTGATTCCTTTCCAGTGTTAGNTGGCATTAGCACAAGTGTTTAGAGGTCAGGGAAAAGACTCTGAGTTAATGGAGAGTAGAATGGCTGCTCATGGGCAGATTTTCCCCTTTTCTGGGTGGTTATCTGAGATTTGTCTCATATCAACACTGCTTTGGAAATGTAGCTGGGCCTGCAGCTAAATGCACCATTAACTCCACTCTGTTAATTTAGGGAAAGAAGCAAAGCTGTCAGGATTGGTGCCCACTGAAAGTCTAAGCTGCTTCAACTACTCCCTGAAATGATCATTGAGCAGTTCAGCTCTGATCTGGTTGGAAAGCAGCAATGCCAGAAATCCCTTGTATTCCATCATTGCCACCAGATTTAAGCACCCTTTCCAGAACAACTGTGATACACTGAAGTAATTCAGAGCAATCAAAACTGTGATGAACACAATATGGTCATATATCATGTGACTCCAAAGGTTTAAAAAAACCTAATTGAAAATGAAGTAGTGCTGTGCTATTTTAACCTTTTTTTTTGCTATAGGATGGTGCTGCACAGATTCTTAGACCTTAGCCACCACCTTAATATCCAGATTAAAAGAGATCAAGATCAAAAAGAGGAGCTTAAAAGGTTTAGAAACAGCAATTTAAACTGATTTAAATATTTTAACCAGAAATCCAACCAAAGAGATGTGTTTAAGCAACATGAATTGTTTATTTTATAAGAAAGTTTAGGAAAACATACACATTAATTACATCAAAAGTAAAAAAAAAGTGTTCAGAATAGACAGAAGAATATGACATGAAAAATTATCATGAGCTGTGTTACACACACAAAACTAATCTCAAAACTCCACTTTATAATAATTTCAAGCAATATCAACAAAGATTTTGTCTGCAAAGGATCTATAGGATTTCTAAGACTAAACTCTCTAAGATGAATGCAAAGCAGCAATAAAAGTACAAGAGAACTGAAACTGGTTATGGTACTTTTCACTGAATTTTACTTTTTCTTTAATATACTGTTGAGCACATGGAACAGTGAGAAAGCAAAAAATTTTGAAAAAGCAGTAGTTTATTATGGAAGATGAAGACAGATCACTCTCTAAGAAACCTTGAAAAAATTTNAAAAAAAANCAAATAAAAACTCACCCAAGTTGGTATTAACTCTTTATTTCAGGATAAATAACACAAACTCCTTCTCTCCAGAGAAGTCAAACAAAATAATCCATAACTATAGAGTTACCATTCTCCATTCANTTTTCCACTTCAGCTATTAAGAACAGCAAAGGAAAAGAACATTGGATTTAAGATGTGTAAAACATTACTTAATGATTGTGGTAATCACATTTTTTTAAATACATAGTCACTTATAGATTTTTTTTTTAAATGCACAAAAAGTAGAGAATTTGGAATGCAAAACTCTGACATTAATTAATGCCATCCATTCAATGCTGCGGTCAATTTTTTATTCCGAAATTCGTTTAATTCAAATATACTTCAGAATGGTAAGTGTCTATATGAAATTATACAGCAGCTTTTGCAGAATTAATACCCTTTCACTGCAATTGTAGAGTATTATGCAACTTCCAGCACAGATCAAGGACATCGATGTGGATACTTAGTATCTCTGTAGCAGGAGGCAGCCAGAGCTCAGGTCTCAGGCAGCACACCTCACAGCCCTAGGTGGATATTTCTTTCTTTGAATGCTCCATGAATCAGGGATACCTCACTAGTAGTGGAACCCTCTTAATGATGTACCCGTTACAGCCTGAAAGTTTAGAGGGATAACTGTGGTTTTCTTCAAGTCCAGTTAAAACTGAACTCTTCTTGGAATTGCTCTGAGGCTATTCTGGACCAGTCCTTCCTGACTGCCCAACATTATACATCATACCCATCAATCCAGCAGGAAAAGGAGGCAAGGAGAACATTCCTCTAATCCAGAGTGAAAGAGAAATCAGAACCCATTATCTCTTGATCTTCCAGTATTTCACACCATGCTGATGGTCCTGTGATTTACTTTTATAAATTTCNCTAACATCTAGCAGGATTTTAATGGAAAATGTTCTCTCTGCCTACCTCACATANCTGTGATGCAGGTTTATACCACCTTCAGCATCATGTGCTTTTTTTGCTTTAGGAGGGAAAGAAAATAAAATGCATGGCCCCAAATGGGATGGCTTTCTGAGTAGCTTTACACAGCCCCAGGGAAGAACAGAGAACAGGAAGACAATACAGGATTTGTCTTGGAATTGTCTAACTAGTTTCANTTAGACAGCAGAATGTATTTGTTCTTTACAGATTGTCCCACTACACTTCTAATAAAAGGACCTTGAAAACAAAATTAAGCCAAAAATTTTAAAGTTTGTCTTCACACCAGGAGCCCCAAGCTTTGTGAGATTTTCATCTGAAATGAAAAATCAACAAAACTGGGTTTGTGAAAATGTCAACTGAGCTCAGCCTAGCCTCCTTGCTCATTACAAAACAGAATTACCTAAGACCNGATTGGTTTTAATTCTATGGCAAACTGATAGCAGTTTTCACATTGTAACACTGTTCTCTAAAACAATAGTTCCCATTCTTCCACAGACTTACTCTTACACATACTTACAAGCATCATTTTTACCAGGCTATGGAAAGCAAGCATTTACTTCCCAGCAATTGCTAGAATGCCATTACAGGTTGTATCTAAATTTACATATGACATAAAGAGCAATTATGTTCATGTAAAGTAATGATGATGATGATGATGATGATGATGATGATGACAAAGATGATGGAGATAACGAGCAAATGTGTGAAAATAAATGCCTGCTCCTTTAATTTATATATCAGATGAGCTAAACAGAAACTCTATTATCTTTAGGGCACAATTTTGTTAAATCAATATACATAATTCTTTACAATTTGTTCTACATTTGGAGTAGAATACAGTCAGATGTTCTTCACAATATTGATACTGTAGCAGTACTAACGTCATCACTTGTTGGGGGTTGTATTTTTTTTATCCTTTCCCTCTGTGGAATTTTTCCCCATTGACATGCTAAGAAAGCCCTGATGGCTAGTGACAGTGGGAAGCTGGCTGGCACTCACTGCCAGCTGGGATGGTGACTCCACCACAGAGGAAATGTGTCCACAATTGAGGGAACTGTTACTGGGTTCCTGTTCTGTAGCTGTTAATTTCGTAGTTGTTGTTGTTTTGTTTGCCTTGTTATATATTCATATATATATTAGTAAAGAACTGTTATTCCTATCCCCACATCTTTGCCTAGAGCTCCTTAATTCCAAAATTATACTAANTCAGAGGGAAGGATTAATTGGCTCCATTTGAGGGAAAGCCCTGCTCTTCCCTAGCACACACCTGTCTTTTCAAATCAAATCACTTTATAGATAACCACCTGAGAACACATTAGGTAAGATATTTTTTAAAACAAGGGAACATATTTGTTTGGTCTCAGCAAGCCTTGTAGGGTCTTGTTTGTTCTCAACAGAGTTTACTCTGTTGCAGCACAGTAGACTTCAATGTTTCAATACTTAAAGAGGGTTTAAAAGAAATGTGTGGACAGACTTTTTAGTGGGGCCTACAGTGATAGGATGGTAAAATGGTTTTAAGCCGTAAAAGATAAGTTTTGCAGTGGACATGATGAAGACCTTTTTTTATGAAGTGGGTGCTGAAGCCCTGGCACAGATTGCCCAGAGAACTGCTAGGTGCCTCTCCCCTGGAAACATTCAAGGTCAGTTTGGGTAGGGCTTTGAGCAATCTGATCAACTTGAANATGTCCCTGCTCATTTCAGAGCAGCTGTACTAGATGATCTTTAAAGGTCCCTTCCAAAACATTCTGTGGTCTGCAGCCCNTGGGGCTTTCTCAGCTTTGCTGATCTCATGGGATCTTTGAGAAATCATTAGTCTGGACAGGACAGGGTGTGGACAGGACACAAAAAACAGTGTAGTCAGAGGTATCTCCCACCTGTTCTTTGCTGTGCTGTCTTTGGTAAATCAATGGGAGCACAGGAAACACAGCTGTATGTCACACCTTTACCTCTCTGAGATTTATTCCTCTCTNATGTGCCAGGGCAGGAGACCCCCTCAGTCCACAGCATCTGTACTCTGTGTTAAGTATTCCAGATTTGCTGGGCTGAGAAGGGAGTGGCTGTAGGCTGGGCAATAGATGAGGAAGCAGGAAGAGACAGTGAAGTTGTGTCAGAGGTGAGGTTAAACCTCAGTTGCTGTGACTCTTTCATATGAAACACTTAAAATGTGAGAGAGTTGGGAAAAGGTGGAGTCCCACCAGGGCCTCCCCATATGATGTACAGGAAGCCAACTCACATTGTTTGGCACCAGCTTTGCAAGGCACAGCTGAAGGCCAGGCTTTGCATGCTGAGACCACAATCACTTTGGAGNTGTGGATTGACAGGATTGCTGCATCCCAGTGTATATCACAGCACNGAATACTAACTGTTGTTTCAGTAAAGACACAAAAGAATTTGTAGACAACAGCAGGAACAGGGTCTTGAATGGGGTCTGTAGGTCTTTATTATACTCTGTCCTCTGTCACAAGCCTTCCTCACATTTTGGCTGTATAATGTGCAGGAAGAGCAGTACCTCCATCCAGGCTGTGATGGACAGACCTTGCTGAAAGGAGCTACAACACTTATAATATATCATAGAATCATTTAACATTTTTAAGAAGAAAAGATCAAGGATTTTGTTCCACTGCCCCTAACCAATTTCTTGATATTAAATCANATTATTTTTTTGTATTTGGCATTTTCTTCAAGATGTTGATGCCGATGTTTTGGCATCCTGCCAAATGATCATTGTCAGTTCTAAATTCCATCTCCCCTATAAAAAATGAAGTGAGATCATTAAGAGCATTGTATAGAAAAGACATAGCTGTAGCTTCCTCCTATGTTCAGGTGTAGAGCAAAACCACAGCTTCAAATGGACACATTATGTGAAATGTTTGACCAGAACATGTATAAATAATATTTTCATACATGCTTCACACATATGGAACATAAAGACAGCCCAGGGATCTCATTAACCTTCAAGTCATGAGCCTGAGTGACAAATTTGTATACATTTCNTATTTTATTAAATATTTGTTTTCAGACTAATGAAAGTAACATCTTCATGTCATGTAACTATGAAGCTTTGTGTCAGAGGGAAGTAAATCAAGGAAAACTCCAGTGAACTAAGACAAAATCATAGCTGTAAGAACAGAAGTGTGCTTGCATGTTCCTATACACCAACATCACTAATTACTCCACTGAGCTTCTTCTAGGGGCAATGTTGGGTCTCACAGTCCCCAGGTGATACATTGACNCTTTAGAAGTTAATCAGCAAGTTGAATGGAATCTCATAAGAGGGTCAGGTCAATTTAATTTTTCTCATGAGAATATAGTAAATAAGTTACACAGTCAGACAATATTGATATTAATTGATTAGTATGTTCTGCAACTGCACTGGGAATGTCAGAAATCTGCTCACTTTTAAACTAGATCAGCAAGAAATGATCCAAGACATTTTAGCTGCCTATTTTCAGGTGATAAAATTCAAACACTTTGTCCTATCACTTTCAAGGGATACAATTAATATGCTCAAATTAACTAAAAACTACTATATGGTCTTAGTCATACCCTTATCTGTTTGCACCAGATAGTTCTGTACAACCATGAGACCACCTAAAAACACAACACTTAAAAATTTTTCTTGTACCTGTCCCTACAAAATGTAATCTTAGTATAACAAAAGTATCTGTTGAAAAAAAGAAAAATATTACTTATGAATTTAAAAATTATTGTCTTGAAATTCTGCATATTACACAATCAAAATGAGAATATGAACAGAGCAGAAATTTTAGAAAAAACTGTAAGAAAAAAAATAAATTAAAATTGCACATAGTTTACATGCAAGGGTTTGAAAAATGAAAAATATAATTCTGAACTTCAATACAGGTCTTTTTAGTCCTTATGGAACTTCTTCAAAGACTGAAACCTAGCTGTTTTTGGTTTTTTTTTTTTTTTTTTTTTTTGCTTTGCTTAGATTTGCTTTTTTTAATGTGAAACTTACCTGGGTGTCTTGCATCTTTGAAAATAGATCACTATGTCTAGCAGATTCAGTTACATCATTACACAAAAAATTATAAGNTGAAAAATCACCAGTTTACATTTTTCCTTGTTAATATGAGGTTCTAGACCTGCAACTGCAAAATTTAAAGCATTAAGCCAAGTTCTAAAATTCTTTATATTCTTGCCAGATGTGCACACAACAACCAGCTAAATGAACTTCTAGACACTGGTAAAAAAAAATCGTTTCTGCTCCCTTTCCTTTTGAATACATAACATCTGCTCAGGTATTTATCTAATGGGATGTTATCAAACAAATCTTATGCACCATTTAGCAAATTTTTTTATTAACTATATTTTTCAGTGAGTAACAAATGCTCATACTGAACCTTGTTATTAGGATGTGTCTAAATAAAACTTTCTTAAATTGCCCTAACATTTTTGATAGGAGTGAGAAATTCCAATATTTACAATTTCCATGCTTTGTTATTGCTCAAATCACTAGCAGGAACACAATTACTCACTTCTTCAATCCTTCTAGTAAAAAGTAACAATATTGACAGGAATAGGCAGACACATTAAGTAAATGTGTGGCTCAGAGGTAGGTATAATTGAAAAAATTTGTGGTTTTTTACCATGAGAGGATATATTCAACATCTGATGTACTGACATCTGACATGATGCCCCTGTCTCAGAGGAGAGAAAGATCTCTAGCACAGGAGGCACAAGGCTCATTGACAGAACTTTTAACTAGCTTGGCAGGAGGAAAAGGGCAAGACCACACTCACCAGTGAAGAGCAATGGGATGCTGTGCCAAAATGTGAGGAAATCAGCACTAATGGGATCCCTCAATCCACTCTAGAAGGTGCTGGCTGCAACACACCACACCTGAAATGTTTCTACACTAAGGCACAGAGTGAAACACTAATCTTAGAAAATTAGGATTTTAGTTACCTTGCTGAAAATAATTAAAAGTTAGAAGTTAGAAGGGAGTAGTTATCTGAAACTTAAATAATTGACTGTCTGTCATTTTATGTTTGCTCAGCTGTGCTTACAATGGGAAAAGACAAAACTAGTGAGCAGATCCAAAGGAACACAGACAATGCAACCAGAAACCCATTCTTTGAAAAACTGGACTATCCCCAGAAATCATTTGTATTGTCATTGATAGAAAAGGTCAGGAGTTTAGGGTGAGGAAGACTCACCTTACTTCCTCCTTTTAAGACCCCTCCCCACTAAAACGACCCCAGACTTAATTTAAGAAGTCAATCACCTGTCTCTTATACACATCTAGATGTGTATTTGACAATAAATAAACTCTGTGATCACCTGTGATTTTGCAGTGTGTATTAGAGGATTACCTCACTTTGCCCAGAGCTGAATAAACACACACTTTGTAACTTTAAACTGTTAGAGTCTTTTGTCCATCAGAGCTGTGTATCAGTATTAGACCAATACTCATATTTCAGTAAATCAAGAGCATGTGGAACACACAGGAGGAGCTCAAGGCTTTCATTGTGTCCCAGAGATTTCACATCACTGGCAAAAGGGAAACCTGTTGGAANGATCCTGTGACTGCAGTGCCCTGTGGGATGGTTCCAGGCTCTGCAGGAGGGATAGGCAGGGCAGAAGAGGCTGGAGGGTGGCACTGTATGTAATAGAAGAGTTAGAATGGATGGAGCTCACAGCTGGTGAGCTGGTTAGAACCAAGAGGCAAACAAACAATGTGGCTGTCCCTGTGGGAGTCTACTACAGAAATCCTGTCCAGGACAATGATACCAATGAATTATTCTTTGAGGAACTAAGGGACACNTCCAAGTTAACTGCCTTTGTCCTTAGAGAGAACTTCAACTTGACAGAAATTAACTGAGAACATCACACAAGTGGTACAAACCAGGACAGAAGATTCCTAAGACACCTGGATGACAAGTCTATGGAACAGATCCTAAGGGAGACAGCTTGGAAAGATGCCCTCCTTTATCTGCTGACTGCCAAAGGACCTTGTGAGCAAAGTGGAGACTGGCAGCTGTCTTGGCCACAGCAACCATGAAATGATCAAGTTTAAAATCTCTGCTGACAGGAAGACAAGTGCCAGCAAAACTTCAACCCTCGGCACGAGGGAAGCAGGCTTCAGACTGCTCAGGAAACCACTGAGTAAAGGAGCCTAGGAAAATGTTTCTGTAGTTCTGCTCACTTTTTAAATGTCTCCTCTTAGGGGCACAGCAGCAGGAAATTCCAAAATATTGCAAGTCAAGCAGATGAGGCAGAAGGTCGATTTGACTGAACAGGAATCTTCTTTTGCAGATAGGCAAAACCATAATGTCTATGCCCAGTGGAAGCAAGGTCAGGCTGTCACAGCAAACCATTAAATAAACTCTCCAATCAATTTGTTAGGTTAGAAAGTTGACACTTCTTTATCAGCAGTGCTAATGTGGAATTCTCCTGACAGCATGGATGGTCAGTAATCTAAAAGACAGGCTATATTCCTGAAACTAATACACATTTATTGAATTTCCAGACTACATGCACATATTTAATTTTTTCTATTGATTTGTTTGGGTATGGTTCCAGATATTCTGATGAATCTTTTCTCCTTGAGAGTACCTCAAATATGTTGNCAAGTCATAGTATACTTCCCTGATCATTCCTTGCTCTGACACACNATCCTTGTTCTCAAAACTAAAATGTCAGCTGGTATATGTTAAACACTGATAGAATTAAACAGAGAAGGACTAGCTACAACAGGACTTAATAGTCACATATGTAGGGCATTAACACAATTAATCTCTGGCATACTGTATGGTACAGAATTAACCATGAATGTAGGGATCATACACAATCGTGCTGAAGTTTAAAGGATTTTCCAACATGCTTCCTCACTAGTGTNTAGACTTGCTCAGAAATATAAACTGTTCAGTAAAAGAGTGACATGGGAAGAATACAGGAATGCTGTTGCCACTGTACAGAGAAAATTCGTGTGGCCAGTGCCATACTGGAGTTAAACTTAGCCAGTACTGTGAGGGACAATAAAGTTTTTTCCAAACATGTCAATTACAGAAGGTGGTGCAAAAACAACATCAGTCCACTGCAGGATGAGGATGGNCAGCTCACAGAGACAAGGCAGAGGCATTTAATGCATGCTTTGCCTCTGCCTTCAACACAGTTGATGAACCAAGGGGGTCTCAGTGCCCTGAGCTGGAATACCAGGAATTTTTACAAGGGAAAGGCACTGGGTGGCCTCGAGTGCTGGGGGCAGATCACACCACCAACAGATTCAAGCAGTGTTTGGACAATGCTCTCAGGCCCATGGTGTGATTCCTGGGGTGTCCTGTGCATGCCCAGGAATTGACCTTGATGATCCCAAAGGGTTCCTTCAGTATATTCTATCAGTCTATCATTTTTATCTATGAAACACCCTGGTGGCTTCCTGTGAGGAAACAAGCAGTTAAAAATATTTTGATGAGAACTGTAGGCCATGCCTACACGTTTTCTATATTTATTATTTTCTGAACTTGGTCCACAGCACTAATTAAAAATGAAGGTTTATTACCCACTTTCCTGGTTGCTCACACTACCCTATTTCAGTTTTAGACAATACAAAGAAAATTTGCAGTATTTTATGTACAGATCAACTGAACTTTTCCCTATTCCTGTATTTGTATAGTAATTCCTAAAACTGCTACATCTTTATGTGTCTCTATGNGTGGAAATGAGTTGGAAATAAGGGTGTCTTCTTAATTTATTCTTAAAATACATTTCAAAAATTGTTTTTGAAGCATCATTTTTAAATTTTANTTGGTGACTTTTTCACTCCCTCCTTATTTACTGCCTGCTTTTTCATAGGTTTCCTGCCTGCATTTCAACCTATTCTTGTAAAGAAATATTTACAAATTATCACCTACTATCATTGTGCAAACACACTAGAGATATCTGATTTCAGGATGCATAAATATAGCTGAAAGAATCACCAAATCTTGCAGAAGAAGTTTTTTGAATTAAAAAAAAAGTCAGTAAAAATATATCTGCAGCATGCACAAAAGAATCCCAGGAAATTTAGCCACGATGTAACAGATACTCNAAAATCCCAGCTCAGCTGTAGGAAAGAAACAATTCTGCAAAATGCTAATCATGGAGTGGCAGAATAGTTTGAGTTGAAACCAGCCTGAAAGATCACCTGGTTCCACCCCTGCTACCATGAGCAGGGACATTGTCCACAGGACCATGNTGCCTCAAACCTGGCCTTGGAACTGCACAATACACCAAATAACAAAAAGATAATCATGTCTATTAAAGTGAAAACAAAACCAGGAAAGCAGATGTCAACATAGCCACTTCTTGGAAACCTGCTGCTTCTTCAGTTAACAAATTCTGTCTGGTTCAGGTGTCTTACCCACAACTTGAAAAGTAATCCTATAATCTTTCTAAACTAGAATCTCAAACCCACTGTAAGCAAAAGACACATTTTCTCATACTAGATGAAAAAATACCTGGAATCAAACCCTCCAAGGGTTGATGATCTCCATGGCCAAACTATTTCTGGCCATTCCTGAATGCTTTAAATCATCTCTGCACGAAGAGCCTGGAAATCCAGTATTATATATGTGCTCAGAAGATTAATCTGCATTTTACAGAGTCTGAACACATTCCAGTAGCAAATCTTACTAAAGTGTCAAGTGAGACAAATTGTTATTGTCTCTGGCTACATCCCTCACAGGCTTTAATATTCTTTACCTGCCTCTAAGTGGCAATAGGTAAAGTGTTCCTCCCTCTAAAAGGCAAACTTCTCTCTAAAACTGTAAAAATTGCAGAAATCTCTGAGTCTCTTACATCTGGCTAAATTCTGGTCAATCAGCATAAAGGAGGGAAAAATCCTGACAGATTGTCAGGTTGCCCCAAGTCAGGCTGGATAATCAGAAACGAACAATCAGGGAAATTACTTGTGTGGGAAATTTGTGCTGTTACATAAATATTATGTGATAATACCAGAATGATCAACACTGTCCAAAGAGGACAAATCCTATTTCTCACTCTGTTATGGGAACAACAGAGCTCTCTGTTTTCATCAGTTGTTAATTTTTACATTTTTAAGGAGTTTTTTTCTGACATTTCTGTACAATAGCATTTCAGAATTACTTGAAGGTGGAAGAAAAGTAATGGTTTGCAAAGTCTAACCTGGAAAAAAGGAAGGATATTGCAAAGAGGAGTCTGTACATTTGATGGATGGAAATCTGGCACCCATTTAAAGACAGAATCCTGAAAAATATTGTTTTTCTAACAACAAAGATGTTACATTGTTAAGTTAGCCTGAAAATAGAAGTTGTCCAGTCTTCCACTTCTTTTTGAGCTGGAAATGCAAAGCACTGTCACTTAGATGGGTACCATTACCACAAGGCTCTTTCTCACCTCTCAGACTGAGTAAATGCTAACCTAGACAGCAATAAGCCCATGACCAAATTCACAGCTTAATTTGTGTAGGCACACACCTGAACAGCAGGTGTGTATGCAATCTCCTGTCACCCTAAAGTATGATGTTTAAAAATCATAAACAGAGGATTGAAACCTGTTTTCTAGCTGAGNAGCAGGTACCTTCAAAAGCAGCTATTTACTAAAGCAACTGCTGCTTTTTTAATTCAAAAGATGGTCAACAATGGTGTGTTCAGTATGGGATAGAAAACGAGAAAAAAACTACATTGTCTTTATTAACTTTTAAAAAACCCTATTTTTTTTGCTGTTTTTTCTGATATTCTATGCAGTCTAATCAGTGTTTTCTGTATCATTTCCAGAGCTGTCACACCCTGATTGTAATTTTTTTAACACAGAGTGACAGGCCGGTGTGAGGAGCCAATTTAGTTCTGATTTGTCTCAACACTGGATGCCAGAGGCACATGGGGCAGAGGCTGCACATGTGCCACTTGCAAGAGGCAACTAGAATATGGGAGAAAACATTGTCCCTGGAGAGACTTTAGNTGGCAACATGCTGCATGGGACAGGCAGGCAGCAGGAGACACAGCACCTTCCAGAGGGGAACTCCAATAGGATGGAAAAAGGTCTCCATCCATGGGCTGCAGAGGGAATTTGGACTGGTGTCCTGTTAGCAGGCAGCCCTTGGGAGGAGAAGGGCAGAAAAGTAACTGAGTCACAGCTGTAATAACTGATAAAAGATTCGTGTTAATCGTAANAGTATTAGGGTTTGTATAAACCAGAATACNNANGTCTGAAATGAAGCATGACACTAAAGAAAGGAAAATATAANATTAAANCATTCTGTTTTCAATCCCCTTGTTATGAATATTATGTTTTCTAAATAAGTTGTATCCACTGACAGCTTGCAANACAAGGNTTCCACACAGCCCANCAGATTCTGCAAAATCANNTTTCCTGCCTTTGTGTGATCAANTNCAGCCTATNCCTAAGACCAGATTTCCTGACTTCTGCCATTCCTTATCTACCAAGNGCAGATGTTATCTATGGGACTTGACAAATTGTCAGAGACTCACGTCANCCAGCGATNCCACGGACCANCACTGCTTACCTGGCAGAATTATGACAACAAAAAACCAGCAATTACTGATGACTNCAAGGAAACCCTGCTATAAAAGGGAGCTGCAAACCAGAGTTCGGTGCAGCATGGAGCGGGCAGTGACTCCCCATGGATCCCCAGCGCTGCTTGCTCTGTCTATATAAAACAAAGCAATCTAAACTTTGCTGAGTATCGAGACTTTNGTTTCTCATTNATAACACAGCACTGGGGCTTTTTGAGTCTTGTGCTTTTTTCGCTTTTTGGCTTGGTGACTGCGGCTTTTTTGTGTCTCGTTCTTTTTCGCTCCTGGGGCCTCACGGCTCTTGTGTTTTGGCTTCGGCTCCATCCTGCGGAGGCTCGCTCGCCCCTCTGACCTGGCCCTGGCCAGTTTTTGGTCGTTCTTACCCTGGTCCCAGCCGCCTTTCGGCTCTCCTGCTCCCGCTGGCTCCTGCTCGCCCTCAGGCCCGAGTCCCCGCCCGCCGCTTCACCCCACGGCCCCACTCGAGCCGAGGGCACCCGATCCAGCCGCGATCCAGCCCCGATCCAGCCGCGACCCAGCCCCGACCCAGCCCGCCGCATTCCCCAGCGCGCCCTGCCCCGGGTTCTGCACCTGCCGCCCGAGCGCCCACTCACCCACCGTGTGTGCGGCTGCCCGCCAGAGCGGCACCGTGACTGTGGAGCCGTGTGCCTGTGGAGGTGGCTGTGCTGTGGAGCCGCCTGCCCGTGGAGCCGCCTGCCCGTGGAGCCGCCTGCCCGTGGAGCCGCCTGTCCGTGGAGCCGTTTGCCCCTGGAGCCGCCTTCCCGTGGAGCCGTTTGCCCCTGGAGCCGCCTGCCCGTGGAGCCGGCCGCGCGTGTGGAGCCGCCTGCCCGTGGAGCCGCCTGCCCNGCCGGCCGCGCGTGTGGAGCCGCCTGCCCGTGGAGCCGCCTGCCCGTGGAGCCGGCCGCGCGTGTGGAGCCGCCTGCCCGTGGAGCCGGCCGCGCGTGTGGAGCCGCCTGCCCGTGGAGCCGCCTGCCCCTGGAGCCGCCTGCCCCTGGAGCCGGCCGCGCGTGTGGAGCCGCCTGCCCGTGGAGCCGTTTGCCCGTGGAACCGCCTGCCCCTGGAGCCGCCTGCCCGTGGAGCCGGCGCGCCTCTGGCGGAGCTGCGCAGGCGCGCAGCAGGCGGAGCTGAGCGCGGCCCCGCCCCGCGGACGGCGCTCCGCGATCCCTTTCGCTCCAACGCGCGCTTGTTCTCTCTGTCTCTCCTCCCTCTCTCCCGACTTTTCCNTTTTATTTCCTCTCGCTCTGTGTTTTCTAGCTCTCTTCTGTAGGGTAACCGCCCCTTTTTTTCCCCTTGTTTTGTTTTTCATTATGGATAAATGGCGCTCAGATACAACACTNGTCTCAGTTGACTTAGTTTCTTTCCTGACCGTCTGTTTTTGAAAGGAATCCTCACATCCTCACAGTTCCCCGCAGTGGATGAGACATTTAAATTGGCTGCAGCTGTGGGATGGTCTTGAACAAAAACCTCATATCTGTTTTAATAATTCAGTGTGTATTTTGGGGAGAGATTTCATTTGGATATTAAAGAAAAACAAAACAAAAAAAACAAAAAAAAAATCAACAAACAAACAAACAAAGTGCGACTGTCCCTGAAACCTAGTGCCCGCAACTGGTCTAGCATCTGTCCACCCAGAAAGTGTTTTTTCTCTCTGGCAACTTGAAACTCTTTAGAGTGTGGCCCTTTATGAGATGCATTTCCCCCTGTTATCTGTAACTGCTGTGGTATTTTAAGATGTGTTCTCTCAGAAAGTATTTTTCCTTGGGGCAGTTTGGGACTTCTATGCCGCACCCGTTTCTGAGAAGCATTTTCCGCCCTTTCTGTAACTGTGCAGCTGCCTTTATTAATTTAGGTGTGTTCTCTCAGGAAGCATTTGGGGCATTTTGAGGGATTTTTACAGTGGGATTTATACTTCCTGGGAAGTATAATGCCCCAACTCTGCAGCCAGTTGGCTCGTTTCTGTGAGGTGCATCCTGTGGGGAGTGATGATCAGGGCGCCTGGAAATATTTATGGTGTGAAACAGCTCTTCAGAAGCTGTTTAACCCCTTTCCTCATAGTATGTGAGAAAAACAAAACAAAACAAAACAAAACAAAAAAACAAAAAAAAAAACAGAAAAAAAACCAAAAAACACACCAAAAAACCCCCACAAAAACCCCAAAAAAAGTCAAACAAAAAAACCCACAAAAAACCCAAACAAACAAACAAAAAAAAAAAACAAAAACAAAAGCACAGAAATACCCCACAACCTTTTGTGTGCTTTTGAGCTGTGCTTAGTTCAGGCACTTAGGGATTACAAGGTGTGATCCTCCCCGAAAGTTGTTTGCCCGAGAAAACAGTAGCAATAAATGTAAGTGCTGTAACAGGAGAATGGGGCAAGACCCTTATTTGATTTCGTAGAAGGTTCTAGACCCTCTGTGTCTGTATTAGAGTGGGCTGGAGACCGCTGGCACAGCCTCCAAAGTGCTGCAGGGCAGGTCTTGGCTTGGCGGGCAAAAGGAAGATCCAGGGCTGGGCAGGGGAGAGGCTGTGTGTGGAATTGCGATGCACGGGACGGGACTTGCAGAGAAATCCGGAGGGAAGGAAAGGCTTGNGGTAGGTTTTGGGGGATGCTGTAGCGAGGGTTGGCGGCGGTCCGTGCGCTGCTGGCCCGCCCACCCTCGGGAGGGGCTGTGATCCCAAAATCTCCGGTCCCGGAGCCGCCGCAGCTCTCCCGAATAATGGAACGGCCAGAATCCAGAGGAGAGCCAGCAACGCTCTGCACCCGCCGTTTAATTAAAATGGAATACTGTGTTGGGTTGATGAGGCCAGAAATGTGTATTCTGTCCCCATCTGTTAAAACCAGGTGGGGTATCTGTCTCTTATACACATCTAGATGTGTATAAGAGACAGACTAAGTCCCACTCTATGACTGATAAAATTCCATCATCCCACTGGGAGATGCTCCAGCCAGGGGAGGAGCCAAGCCTTTCCTACCCAGATAAAAACTGAGATTTTGGACAGCAAGGAACCTTCTTTCCACTGGATGCCAAAGGAACATTGGACTTTTCCACATCATCTCTGGACCTTCAGAGGAAGCTGCACCTTCTCCAGGAGCACTGCTCCAGCTGAACCACATCTGCCACTGCAGGAGGATGCAGCCACCATTGAATGGGACTGTGCCAACACCCTGACTGACTGACNGGTGTCAGCTTGGATTCTGACTCTGGCAGGGTTTGGGATTGTTCTTTGTAATACTGTATTTCTATTATAAATTTTCCTAGTAAAGAACTGTTATTCCTATTCCCATATCTTTGTCTGAGAGCCCCTTAACTTCAAAATTATAATGATAATTTGGAGGGAGGGGGTTTACATTCTCCATTTGAAAGAGAATCTTCTGCCTTTATTGGCAGACACCTGTCCTTCAAACCAGGACACAGACTCTCTAAAACTGATGGCCATTCAGTTGCAGGGAACGTTACAGGCTTTGGCCCCCTCAAGGAGAGTAATTGCTGTTCTGAGAGGCAGGTACCACCTCTCGTGCTGTAAGTGATACCCCGGGCTGGGAAGGGCAAGGTGTGGGCCTGGGGAGATGTCACCCGGGAATCAATCAATCAATTTTGGCCAAAAATATGGTCCTGTGAAAAGAACAGTAAGCCAGGCAGAGAGCTGTGCAATGAGACACACCTGGAATAGCCCCAGACCATGATCCAGCATTCCTCCCTGTTCCAGCCCAGGTGGAAGAGAGCACCCATTGACAGGACAGGCTGCACTGGTGGAAGGGAATCCCAAAAAGAGTGGTGGACTGTCTCCCCACAGACAAATTGGAAAAGCTGGTAACTGAACTTCCAGAGAACACACACAAAAAGACCAGTCATGGGGAANTGTACCAGGAGCCCTGGTACACTCCCCTCTAATTGATCCATGTGGGGCAGGAGGTGTGCTCGTGGAACTAAAGCAGAAAACTAAAAGCCCTGTGTCCTTTCTGTGAGTGGGGGAACAGAGGCTGGTTTAGAAAATGTAGAATCCTGTAAAGCATCTCAAGGTGGACCAGGGAACTGTAATTGTCTAAAGTATGGTATGATACCATTTCAGTTGTGTAATGTGCTTCTTAAGGTATTCTGTTGGTTTGGCAGAAGAAGTTTTGATTGTGCTCATGTGCTGATTTGATCCAGAATAAGTTTATTGGCTTGAGAAATTTANTAAGTTTAGGAGAGGATGTCATAACCATAAAATTCTAAAGCAGAAGAAAACTTGGGAGCATGTTTGATATGTGAAAGTAATTTAAGATATCTTTTTGGTTGGAAGTTTTCAAATAGTGAAATATCACCATGGGTGCCTGCATTGTCAGTTCATGGATGTTTGTGATCTCTGTTTTCAACAGAAGTAAAAGGTATATTTTTTTGCCATTGTAAATTAAGGTCCCAGACAACTATTTATTGGCAAAACTTAAATTAAATTAAATTAAAAAAAAAAAAAAAAAAAAGTAATGCCCGGGGCTAAAGAATATTGTGTACTCCTCTTTTCCTCAATACTTGCAGTTTACGAAATTGTTACTTATATAATTTCTGTACCACCCTGTAAATGTGATTAAATGAAAATCAGAAAAAAGAAAATATAGGTGTTCAGAAACAAAGTGAAAAACATGGACATAATTCTCTCCAAAAATTTGGAAACAAAAAAAAAGGAGGAGGTGTTGAGNAGGAAGGTGTTGAATAGCAGTTGTTGTTGAAAGTAGATTGCTATGGTGAATGGCTGTTTGTGGTCCTGGGTGTTTGTTTTTATTGGTTACCTTTTGCTGCTTTGGAGATGGTACCTCAATTCCCAAGTCTTGGATGTGACAGCCATAGGAGCTCCTGGGACATGGGCATCCTTCCTGTTCTTGGAAAGCACTTGGCACACTGGATTGCTCAAGGAAATAAATAAAAAAAAATACAACTATTAGTGCTATCTTTTCTCTTAGCAGTAACCCTTGAATATGGGAGAAGTCACATTTCAGTGACACCTGTCAGGATTAGCAGTGCCAGTAAAAGCTGTGGAGTCATAGTCAGCTGTTTCAGACCAAGGGTCTGAAAAATACAAACATCTTGAGTTGCTAATCAATGTGTTTAAACATTCAAAGCTCCATGTAAGGGGAAATTTAAAATAAGAAAAAAAAAAATAAGAAAAAAATATTGGTGAGAGGCAGCCAGTGTGCTTGCAGAAAAACCAGCAGCAAACATTGATTTGCTAATTTTTTCCTAAATTAAAGCTGAAATCATTAATTTATTTTTTTTTTTTTTAAGGGAAAGAAGTGAACTGAAGAAAAGAGGCCACTGTGCCTTCCAAGAGAGAACAAAACCTAAAGATACACCTCAGAAATCAACCTTTTTTGGGGCACAGATTTCTGCTTTTCAGGCCTAAACACGGACAAGGTTTCCATCCTATGACAAACACTAGAGCTGGAGAGNAGACACCACTCTGTCCTCCTCAGACAGCAGGTATGGTCTGCAAAGCCATGCTTCAAACCATGCACCCAGTGCTAAGAGAGTCAATTTGAATTTGGTAACAAATGGCTCTGCTTTTGGAATGAATGCAGCCTGGCAACCTCCCCTAAGAACCCTTCACAGGGCCCCAGTTATGCATTCAGCCTCCTTGAGAAATACTTTTACACGTCTGACCCAAGGCCTGTGATGCTGTTGCCATGAAATAAAACTGTATTTAGGCAATGGTTTATTTCTGTACAACCTTGTTTCTNTACTCCCCCATCCCGGGTACACACATAAAAATTCCACACAAAATTGGTTTTTCTGGGCCAGTATTTTGCATTTCTTTCATTATCTCATCCACTGCTGTCTGAATACAAATTTAACACATCTTATTTTTATAATAACATTTAACCTGCCTGCTCAGGTTTTATTTTTTTGGGAATTTCCAGCCAATTTGCCTGGCTGCCCTGATCACAATTCCCTTGTGACTCCCATGTGAAACCAGAGAGGCTAACAATGACTTAAACACCCACACCATTTAATCTGATTTTTTTTCCTCTCTNCCCCCAAATGGCTGCTTTGTCTATGTGCATACACCAATAGCACATGTCCCTCTATTATTGTACAACCAATTTGATGTGTCAAGCATTCATATGCTAATGGGGGCACAGTTTCTCACTGTTTCACAGATAAATTGCAAGAATTGCTGGAGACAGTCAAACACAAGAATAAACAGCTTTTATTTCAGATGTGATAAGTTACTTTCCATTCAAATAAAATGCAACACATACTACTGATCATTATTGTTTNTATTGTTTGCAAGTTAGCCCTCTGTTTTTCTCCCAGAATGGTTAGGAAATATTTAGCAGATATAGCTAGAGTTGATGAAAATAATTTAATTTCCTTNTTTTGCTTTGGACCTTCATGATGCAAAGATAATTTTTCTTCAGTGTTCACANGTAATGGAAGTTTTGCAATGGGCATAATCATTGTTTCCTGTGAAGAGTATNTAATTTTTTAAAGTGCAATAGATAAGATCTGGAAACTTAACTATTTTCCTTTTTTTGTTAACAAAATATGCTATAGTTGCATGCCCAGAATCCATTACTTAGGAATAATCCTGGCAAAGGGTTCCCTACATGTAGCACAAAGTATGAAGAAAGAAAATAATACCCAACATCTTTTTGCTCTTTTGAAAGATCAGTATCTATCCAGAACCCAAAGAATTAGCAGTTAAGAATTATAATTTGTATTTTATACCTGAAGTAAAACAGGACTGTTTTTAGAGGCTGTATTTTATNAACATGGAAAAAATACTTGGCATGGAAAAAACCATGTTTGTTAAGCAAAGATTATTATTTAAAAGCATAAAAATAGGTTTGCATTTTTACTGATTAAGTATATGTGGGTTTATGCAACATAGTGAAGGATTACATCTGTNTTTTTGATTTGTGCATGAGAACACATTTATATAATTACATTGCTCCACAGTCAATCCATAAANGTAAGGAAATTCTGAGTCAAACCCATTAGTCCTTAATTTAATTAGCCACTGGCAGATACCTGTGCTACCCCACTGAAGTCCATTTTAAGTCAATGCACCTTTCCCCAGGCCAGGGATAAGAGAAAAGTCAGCTGGAAATAAATGACAAGCCTAGGAGCTGTGCACTTTGGGACTTTCCTTGCCTAGGAGCTTTGTGTGTTGGGAGGTAGAAGGTAAATTACCAATTCCTGCTAAGTGTTCACAGCATCAGCTCATTGAAGACATACAGTAAGTAAGAAATTAGGCAATGGAGAAAATAATATCCCCTTATGGGCCATCAGATCATTTANAACATGTTGCCCTGCATATTTATAGAATAATTTAAACCAAAGACTAAGTCTGCATTGGATCATTTCTTTGAAATATAAAACAGTGTGAAATCNTACCAATACATAACAAGCAATTTTTTTACTAGGAGTTTGTTCAGTAAAACTTGTTTTGAACAATATAATAACTTTCTTATTTTAAATATGCCTCATTAAGATTGCACTGATCTTGGGAATCAGGTACTTCATANGGGAGGTTGGTCAATGTAACTGAAGAGGGATATTTCATGTCATACTTCAGGCAAAAGCATTAAACTGACAGAAACTGCAGAATTTACAAGGGAAATGAGGATGAAAGCCTTTGCTGATCAGCTGACATGTGAGGCACTCCTTTTCTGCTCCATAGCAAAGCAAGCATAATCCTCAGAAATGATCAGAGCCCAGAAACCCCAAAATTAAATGTATAGTTGTGGGATGATGTACCTGTGCACCTTCAGAAGCACAGATCCAGAGTAACCTCTCCTGTTCTACTTGCCCACAATTGTACATTTTATAAATACTCTGGTGTTGCTGATGTCATCCAGGTGTCATCCAAAAAAAGCAATTTTCCTGCAACTTCCCTTTACAAAGCAATTGTGCTGATGTACTGGGATGCCAGACTGTAAAACTAATTAGTTTTTTCCTACCACCCATAATTTCCTGTGAAAAATTTTACAGGTGTCTGAAACCACAATGGTCAGAGCATAAGGAAAATAGAGTGTCAGGACCCCTCTTCTCCTCAGAAAAAGAGGGAGGGAACTGAGGAGAAAAGAACTTTTGCAATTTTGGTGTCTGACCATGTTCCACAGTAGCAGCCACAGTGCTGATCTACACTGCCCTCAGAGGGCTGATGACTAATTTTTTTTCATCCCATGCTCTTGCAGTCAAGTGTATATGTTTATTGAATGTTTATTGTGTGTTTATTGAAGGGCCTGGTTCTNCATCTTCTGCACTTGCTTGACTTTGAGTTTGCAAGTAATTTTATCTGGGTGAACTGTAGGTAACTCATTCTGGAAGTGACAAGATTGCCAACATCTCAAGACTAATATGAGAAAGAGAATCAAAATCCTAAAGCCTCAAAGATTTTGCCACCATAATTTTATATTGTTTATTCTCACAAGTATTTCACAATTTAGTTAATTTTTTTTTTTTGTGTAGCTGATTTTGCAGTTATAGTGGGCAGGAGAGGGTGAGGAATACAAAGTCATGAGTTTCTNTTTTTAGAATAGTTACAGAATGGTCAGGAAACTTAGTTCTTGTAAAATGAGCAAAGCATTGGATGTTAAAACTGTGGTTCTAAGCATGTTGGGGAGTATCTTGGGGTTTCTGCATCTGTCTTAGGAAGGGAAGAAAACTGCAGCAGGGATAACAAGAATATAGACCTCCTGCAACACTGAGAAGATGCTTCAAGGAAGCTGAGGAGTAAAACTGGGATTTAACCCACTGTGATTCACTCCACAGTTTCAGGGTAATTTCTCCCTACAAAAGCCTCTTTAAGAATATCTTTTTTTGCCCCAGTCTTGATGCTACAGGAGAGGTGCATTCGAATTCACAATAATTGTAATTACAAAAATCTCCTCACAGTTATTTTCAGGACACATAGGATTAAAGTTAGAAAGATTTATGGTATGTTTAAGAAATGTTAGTAGATGCTAATTACACAGAAGGTGACAAGCAGGTCAAAGAGAAGAAGGTGTACACAAGATTACATCTAATATAATTTTGAGAAGTTTGCATCTCAAGCCTTACCACAGACATTTTATAAGCAGCCTTTTTTTTTTTTTTTTTTCTTTCCAGAGAAAATGCCATAGTCAATTAACTTATTGACTAAGGACAGGAAGATAAACTCATAGCTGCCCACCTGGAGGATGCTCAAATGCCCCACCTGCAAGTGCAGGTGCTGATATTCCATGGAAATGGCATATTTGAGGGAATGGAAGCACAAGGGGCTCAAGTGCTGGTGAGGTCCTCTTCCAGGATCTATGGGAGTAGCACCACACTGTAAGATGACAGGGAATCATGTGTGACAAAAACACTTCAGATCACCTGCCTCCTAAACTGCCCCCAGTCCTGAAGCAGAAGCCATGGAGGACCTTGGAAGAATACACAGATAAATTTTTGCAGCCCAAAATTTTGTGTCTCTTCCCCATAAAAAAATTATGTTTCCTAGGCTGTCACTCCCTCAAATTTCAGACATAAAATAAAATTCAAAAAGTATATTACTAGCTCAATTGCAACTGCAACTGAGATGANAAGTATGTTTACCTTTATTGACTCATAAATTCCCAAAGCTTAGGTCTGGGACCACTTTCACTTTAAANCATTATTTTCTGTATGAAAATATTTTTGGGAGCTCTTTTACTGTTCCAGTTCTCACTTTGCAACTTCTTCTTTAAAAGTACCCCACAACTAATCTGTGTTGACCTGGTTTAACCCTCTGTGATGCTACAGCTGCAGGGATAGCACCAACTGTTCCTTGGCAGAGAATGCTGGAGCTCAGGATGACACTGAGATCTTCTCCTCTTTNACTTTACTGCCCAGGGCTCGGTCCCATATTTTGCAGACACTGCAACTTTCATCTGTATTAAATCTCAGATCCCTCTAATTAAGTGAAGCAGAGTGTTTTGATTCCTCATCAGTGTTTACTACATCACAAGCAATTTTTGAGCTCAATTTAGTTGATGAAAATGTTGACAAGTGTTGGATCCCAGAAACCTGGTTTTTTAAAGTGTTGCTGAATGTTCTGTATTTTTGTACTAACCAAGCCTGAACATGAGAAAATCAGTTTCCTTTGTGTATTTTTTAATCCTGGCTCTGAGTGAGGGCAGAAGAGACTCCAGACAAATTAAATGGTGCAAACACGTGGGTGTCACAGACAAGAACACTTCTTTTCCCCTTCAGGGAAAAGTAAAAAATCCTTATTTTCATATTCTTTTTTTTTAACAACCACCCACTAGTCATTTACCATTTATTCACTGGGGGTTGTTAGTGGAAGTGAGAACAGTTTAACAGTAGTATTTTTTTCAGAAAAAATTAATTTCCCTAATCACCCTTGAGATGTTCTTCAATTTCCTCTTGACTGGTTCCAAAAGCAACTATTTTCCTCTCTGACTCCAGTTATTTGGGTAAAGCCCTTTGCCCTTTCTGAATATTGGCCCAGCAATATTCTCAGTCTTCTGGCATTTCCCTGATGTATCAAAGTTTATTAAAAGTTAACATCAGTGGTAGAGTGCTCTCACCTGCTAAGTCTTTTATTGCTCTTGGGTTAAAGTTATTCTGGCCTATTGACAATTGTTTAATGTCTATTAATTGGCTGGAAAGTGCTCATTGACCTCAATAAAGGATGTTCTTATGCAATAAAAGTACTGTTTCAAAACGGAGAACAGAAATTATTTTGGCTTCTTCTGAGATACCTGTCCACTAATAGGCTTACCATAACTCTTTCCTAATAGAATTCCAGTTTTTGTAGGGTGTGTTTCATTCCTAGTGTANTTTTAACAAAAATTATTGATCTATGCCAGTCTTTTAAAAATCCTTTTATCTGTTTATTTCTGTCAAGAAATCATAAATCTCTTTCTGATATCTTAAATTTTTCAGTTTGCACAAAAATTCTCTTTCATAGTTTTTGGAATTAATTTTGTTTTTTAACCTACTTTAACATATCTTTAATTTTTGTATGATGTAAACACTTGTCTGCTTAGCATCCAAAAAAAATGTTGTCTGCTCCTTATCAGAATTTTTACTGTCTTACAGATTCTATGTAAATATAGGCCATTTAACTTTTATTCACACCTTTAATTCTAAACATTAGTCTCCAACATACCCTTACATTTTTTTGTCTACCCATCAGACTTTCAACTTGAAAATATGTTGTATTTATACTTGAAATTTTCCTCCTTTTATTTACACTGAGTGCAATCAAGTAAAAAAATCACAGATTCTTTGGCAGCAATCAACTTGTAATTATTATACCTTTCTTCTGTCCCTACCACTGAGATCTGAGGGAGGGCTGTTTAATATTGGAGACAGGGAATGATTATTTTTATATTTTAGCAGGACTCTTGGCATGCTGCTGAGGCATTTACTTTTTGTGGCCCATGGAAAGCTGTAAAGNCACTTACATATTTTTCAGTCAAGTTTTCTATTTGCCACTTTTACAAGTTAAGGTATCACCCTGGTTACAAAGGGAAGGGACAGAGTTTAGCATGGTGTGGGTGTGACCAAGTTTTTTATTAAGATGTAAGCATTAACAGTAATGCTTACAGTAAAAGCATTCCTGGTGATGGGAATACCATGCATAATATTTTTTTTTCTGGAACNGGTCAGGAATCAGCTCTAATTGTTGGGTAACAATTAAATAAAGTAGAANGTGCAAGAAAATATTTTAAAATAATTAAATTTTAGTTGAAACTTCAAGTAGCTATTACATAACATGGAATGCCATAAATTCAAATTTCCCTGTTTGTTATGTAACATGGAATTAACAGCTTCCATTTTTCTTAACTTTTTTTCCTGCTAGTAACTTCATGTTATCTATTCAAATGCAATTTCACACTTGTCCACAGCTTTGAGCTTTCACTTCTGTGTTTTCAAATTTCTACTTCATTGCAATTATCCCCTTATTGAAAAGGGGACTTTGCACTTTGTTTGCAAATGCAGTAGTTATCCTGTATTCTAAATCTTCTTATCTTTTAACATCCAAGGAAACCTTTGNTGGCTGTTGCAACTGCCTTTTAAAAGGAATAGTTTAATGTGTTAAATTGAACTTGAGACAGTAGCTATGAAGTAACTTGAGTCATCTCTGTGAGCTGTTTATCTCCCATAATTTAGTAATGCATGTGAAAACCAAGCAAAGTGATCTGTNTTCATGTTAGCAACCCTCTGTCCCCAGCAGCAATACTTCTGTTAAAAGTAAGGTCTCAATTAAAAGGAAATAAATTGGGAACAAAGTGAACCAAGAGACAGGTAATGGAGTGCAGCCTTTAAACCTTTATTCTTTCAAAATAAATTCTGGGTGTCACTTGCAAAACATGAGAAACTTACCTTGGAAACAAAAGTTTCCACTCATTGCTAAATACAAAAAAAGGAAAAATACANGAAAGAAATATGTTGTTGGATGGCCGTGGAGATTCTTTCAGCTGAATGGATTTTATAAACTGTACACCTCATAAAACAAGAACCAAAGTTTTCAGCTGACTTCAGACACAGCAATGCCATATGTGTCAAGAAAAAAGTATTAAAGAAGTATTAAAGATAGGATGTTGGAATGGGAAATGAGAAATACTGGACCTCTGGGTGTCCTCAGGAGAAATAATTCTCCTTGAAATGTGACCACTGTTAACATCTCCCCCACTGCCCTGCAGCATNAGAAGATGCTACCTGAATGATAGCTAAACTCTCTTATATTATTTGCATTTACCTTTAATTTTGTAATCAAAGATCTTTGACATACTTTCAAATTAAAAAACAAAAAAACCCCCTAGTGCATTATGTTCCTGAAGGTCAGACATGAAAGGGGCAAACTCATGATTCTAGATTTTTAATGTTGGTTTTTCCTGTGCTAAATTGTCTTTCTCTGTATTTTACTAGAATGTAAAACAATCTGTGTAATGTTTGTAAATTACTGGCATAGAGTTTGGTTTGGATGCTTTAAATCAGATATTTAACTCTACTAATTGGCTGCAGAACCAAAATATTGCCATGGTAGGTGTTTNGATTTATGTCTGAACCTCCTGCTGCATGAAGCCTTTCCTCCAGAATCCACCAGCAGTGTATCCCAAGATTTTTGTCTCTCTCTTTATTTTTTTTTTTAAATTTAGTAGATTTAAATCCAAAATTCAGATGACAGACCTCAGTGAGAATCTGGATCCTGACCCTAAGGGTGGATCCATAATGATTAGGTCAATTTGGGACCCATTCCAAACCCCTCTCACAGCCCACAATGGTTTATTTTTGTACTCAAGTCGTCTCAAGCTTGGCACCACTGAAAGGTTTGTGATATGCAGCTGCTGTAACCCACCAGGAAAATGNTGTCTCTAAGGGAACCATTTCATGAGACCCAAAATAATTAGNGTTTCATTTTCTGTTTGCTGCTGGAAGAATGGTAGCCCAGCTTTGCTAAAACTGAGACTATCAGTGCTTGCTTAGCAAGTGNTCTTACTGTAGAATATGTAGTAACATGTTGCTTTCCAGCCAATTACCAGAGTCTTGTTACTGGAGATGAGCTAATAAAAAATGTGTATGTAATATGTTCATGTGGGAAGCTCAATATTCCTTTTTAAATTACTATAAATGAAATTATTTGTGTGTGTGCCTAATTTAGCTCATTGATTATTCTTATAATGTGTTTTACTGTGTTTCCATGATGGTTATTTTTTAAAAAAGAGAAAAATAGACTCCCTGCTTGGTGATTCATAATTTTATAATAATATATATAATAATATATATATAATATATATAATAATATAATGTATGTAATTTTATTTTGTAAAGACTAATTTCAAGGAAGAAAACCAGAACTTTTTTCCCCAAGTCTTCTCCTAAGCTTCATCTTCTGATATTTCATGCAGTGTATTCATATTGAATTTTATTATTTCTGCATTTAGATCAATTTCTTTTTTCTCCTTCATGGGTGGCACTGGAAGGCCAAAAGGTGAATATTTTGAAATACTAATTTTTCTCATTGCTGACAAGTGGAGTTTTTAGCAGACTGCAGTATGATGTAAATTTANTGAGCCAAATTGTCCCACCAGTGTGGTTTGAATCTAGCCTAATCTAAGCTAAAACTTCATTTGTTCTCTACTAGCCAACAGCCTTTATGCTTACAAGCAGAATTAATATACAGCAAGCTGCAAAAAACCATGGTTAGTATAATGGTNGATATAATGGTTAGTATAATGTAATCTCTGAGCATGACACCATATCTAAGGACATTAAAGCATTTAGGAAGTGGAGGTAGTTGTTCATATATCTATAATTTTCTGACCCAAATTGCTCCCAGACACTGGAGTGCTGTAGAGGGAGGAAAAGAAAGGAAAATAATGCCATTTTCCTCTATTTATCTTGATCTGCTCTTATTTTTCTTATATATACAGAGTATATAAGTATATAATATAATATAATAAATATAATATAATAAATATAATAAATATAATAAATATAATAAATATAATAAATATAATATAATAAATATAATAAATATAATATAAT
>OAMK01000050.1:3377162-3388494 GCA_900205225.1 Saxicola maurus maurus | reverse complement strand
TGTGGAAAAGATACAGATGATTGCCCCACCTAGTCTTAAAGATGGCCCATTAGTCTAAGAACTTGATGAAAATTCTAGTGCAGTAAACAACAAAGGCATGAAGCTGCAGAAAAAGCAGAAAAGACTGGACAATCACTCTTTGATCTTGAACAATGAACAGAAACACANTTATTCTACAAACATAACAAATGTAACATTTGCAAAGACATGCAGAAGAGAGAAATCACTTTTAATTCCATGGCTAAAAGAATAAGGAGACTTCAGAGNCTGAAGATAGTGTTTGTGATCTCACAGAAGACAAAAACTAATGATGAAATTATCAAAACCCTATAACTGTGGACAATAATGCAAATAAAGGTTATATTGTCAGAAGTAAATAGTAGATGCACTGCAGAATTGAGAGAAACTGTCAAATTGTGAGTTTTGGGAAGGGCACAAATGAGGAGTGGAAATCAACAGAGAAAAGAGATTTGGTGTGGAAGATCACAGAGAAGGATCAGTTCCAAGTAGAGGAGAGGTTGAGAGCATGTCACTGNGTAAGAGGTGAGAACTAAAGATCTGTTTTAGGACAAATGATAATATAAGGAGTAGGAAATAAGAGGCATCAAAATGGAAGTACTAGCTGACTTGATGATTAAAACTAACCAAAGAGATATTGGAGGACTCAAAATCAAAGGGGGTGTGAGCAATTAGAATCAAAGGGAAGGCACAATAAAAGATGTGTAGTAACACCAGCCACAGTGAATAAAGTCAAAACAATTGAAACTCAGTTTTTACAAAATTATATTTTCTGGTTGTTTCTGCAGTTAAAACATTTTAATTGAAAATGTTTAATTTTAATGTTAATCCATTTTAATTTAAATGCGATTAGAACTTTTTAAGTTTTTAAGATTTAATTTAATTGCTGTTAAATAAAAATTTAGCATTTTAATCTTGTAGGTTAACTGAAGATGGCAGCATCATGTTCTTGATTGACAGATAGACATCTGAGACAGACAGATTGTCAGAGCTCCCTAGAAGGCAGAGAGNTTTGAGGTGAGAGTGGAGAATGGCTGGCTGAAGAACTGAGCACATTGGCCTGGAACTCTCAATTTTTTAAAAAACTGACAAACAATTTGCCCTTGTTAAAAGGCGATAATTTTAAAATACATGTTTTGTTTTGAAATGCTGAATGTATGCTATTTTTTAACATAGCCTTTAACATTAGCCACATTCTAGGATTTTTATGCTGAACTCAGATCTAGTATATATAATAGAGAAGTCTCGGTTGGAAGCGACCTTTAGAAACCAGAAATCATCTGGTCCAACCTCGTAGTCTTCAGATCAGGTTCTCCAGGGCCTTCTCAAACTAAGACATGAGTGTTTTCAACAAGGTAGAATCCACATTTCACTGAGCAAACCATTCCAATATTTCAGAGTGCCCTTAGTGATGTTTTGCTTCTGTCCAGGCAGCAGTTCTACCCTTTCCCTCTTATTTTGTCACCGTGCATCATTGTGAAGCAAGTACAGCTTCTACTCTATAAACACCTTTTAGATACAAGATTCTTTGATCCTCTTAACTTCATTGTCTCCTGGCAGATCAAACACAACTCCTTCAACCTTTCACCATATGCCAAGCTACCCAGCACTATGATCATCTTGCTCTCTCCAAACCAGATCTGCTTCAGTTTTCCAGTATGTCTCAAAACTTCTAAAAATCCTTTTGAATGTGAAAATGTGAAGAGATTTTCTCTGGTGAGTTGATGAAGGAAGGATGCCTTTGTATCCTAATTCTAGTAATTCTCTTTGGTATCTCCAGTAGCCATCTGCTTTTATCTTCATTCTTACCATGAGCTGTAAAACTCCATAGCTTCTCCATGTCCTTTCTGAGTCTTTTCCCCTCCACCAGCACAATACACACAGGTTTCCTGTCACTGAGGTCCCCTCTGGGTTTAGTCACATCATCCTACCTCATTTTTTACTCAGCTTTGTTTCACATGATGTTCAGCCAAGAGGNAGCTTGTGCTGAGTGTAATGAACAGCATGTTAGTTTTCTTATTTCCTAAGGGGTACAAAGTGCTTCTTTTCTTTGCAGAGAACTGATTGCTTTAAGAGTTTGGAGAAGTAAGTTCTACTACACTTGGGAGAAGTTTCCTTTCTCAGGAGGTTCTTTATTGGATAAACATACAAATGTTGGTGATCCNTGAGAGTCAGAAAGTAAAAGGTTAAAGGTGGAAGTAGGAGAAGACAAGAATAGTAGAATTCTAGGCAGAAAGCACCATCTGCCTTCATAACAACTAAGAGGAATTGTCAGCAAGAATCAAAAAATGTACTTCAAGAAANAGTGTATCATGGGACACTTGTGTAATCATTATCTATTGCTCTTACTGATGACCTAAAGAATATGCANAAAGCAGGGCAAAAATAAAAATAGAAAAAATGGAAGATGGGGTCTCATTCTACATTAACCTTCAGTAAGACTTTTTTATCTTTTATTGTTTTCAGAGCTGNGATTTAGAAGCAAAAAGTTGTGCACTGGGTAGTTTAGTGGACTTTGAATGGAAGTAGGGGTTNTTTTTTACAGCTTTTGGGAATCTTTGCTTAAGAAAGGCTGTTGCAGCTGTGGTTAGGCACAAAATGTAATGCCAATGTATTCACATGGCTTTTTCCCAAAACAATTGAATGCATTTGTTCCCCATATTTGGCACAATTTTAATACAGATATTAAACCTAGGTTCAGTCAACACAAGGTTGTCAGNCCACAGAGGAAACAAGAAGAGATGTGGAACTGGATAATAAAACAGAATAACTTGAAATGTATTACTGTGTATACCTGGGTTAAGAAAATGTAATTTAAGACAGGAAGAACTGAACAACAATGGAATTTCTTCTTCATTATAAATGTGTGGTCTTACAGGAAGAGTTACACCACTTTAGTAGGCACACCAGGTCAGAGATCTTCAGTGCACAGGCAGAGTGATACTGTTATCTAATACTATGCTCTTATAAGCAGTGACTAAAGGCTGCTGAAAATAGGTGAGCCCATATGCTGCCACCTAACTCAAAAAACAGTTAATGGAATGGAAGGCAGCTCCAAAGCCAGAGGGATTTACAGACAGACCTCTGATGCCCTGGAACTGAGCAGAAGAGAGTTTTCAAGGAGTGTAGAAAAAGATAGGCAAGGTGACTGCCCAGGGAACAAGAATGAGAGTTTTTTTTCCTAGATTTCCTAGATTTTCCTAGAAAAAAACGTAAGAGTCATGTGAGAGAGCAGAAGAATTCCCAGAAATTTTTTATTCTGTGGGCTGTTAGCTTTGTGATGAACCTACATTGCACTTCTGTATTAAAATTGTGCCAAAACAGAAAAATTCAATTAGGCTGAAGGTGGAGATGTGAAAGGAATATATATTTGTGTAAAGAAGAGTGGAAAAAAACCAAAATGACNACTTTTACCTCCCAAAACCAGGAAGCAGTAGATTCTGCCCCCTATTCCTGATGGTTAGTAACTTAGAGCAGGTTTTCCATTTAAGTCTTAAGTTACCATGTGTGAGTAAAGATGGCAAAATTAGACTGTACTGCAGTATTTTCCTAGATTTAACCTACAATCCAGCATCTGCTGTATTCATTCAGGTATATATACTGGTGTGGGTATGAATAGGGCTGGACTGGTGAAATCATGGAAAGTTTGGTGCTTGCAGAAATATCTCAGAATTGTTGGTAGAAGGGGGATGAACAATCTCCAAAGTGAGGGAAGACAGCTGAAGTCTGTGGTTAGAAGCTCACTGTGTAGCACAAGACAGAGCACAAGGTACTCTGGATATCAAGCCTGAAATTCTAAATTGGGTTCTGCAAGGTCTAATGATATTTGACTGTGCCCTTGGGTCATATCCATGTGATATTTTTAGCAAGCCAGGTAACTGTCCTGGTTTGAAAGACAGGTGCCTGCTAAGGAAGGCAGGAGCCTCTGTTGGAATTGAAGGTGCTGCCTCCTTCCCTCCAAATTATTACAATTTTGAAACTATGAGGCAAGGATATGAGAATAGGAATAACAATTCTACTAGTGTGTATAACAGGGTAAAAAAACAGCACCAACAGCCCTGGCATTAACACCAGCAGAGCAGGATTTTCCCCTGAGGCACCCAAGATGGTGGGGAAAGGTCCTTCATTTAGTGAGGTAGTGTTGTAAGTACATATTATAAAATCGACTTTTCACAAATATTAAGATGAATGCTATATGTAAAATGTTAAAATAACTTTACTGTAAAAATACAGTTAGGTGTAGTTCTGCTGTTAACAAAACTTAGACATGGTAGTGGGTTAGAGTTATGCCTGTAATTGAACTGCCTGTTTGGTTGGGATAACATCCAGTGAACATATGATGAGGACCCTGCTACTGATGTGCCAAGTATCAGTACCTGCCATCCAAGGCCCAGATGGAGGTGACTGGAGGGGATAATGAGAATGGACTAAAACCACAGCCAAAAAACACACATGCTCCAAAAAGGTTGGCCTAAGAAGTGGCCATGCTAAACAATTCCTGGAATATGTAAACTAGGTTGTGGAAAAGTTTGAATGTGCATAAAATGCCTAATGGTTTATGAACACACAGCAGGCTGATGTAATAGAAAATGTATTTAAAGAGTGATTCCAAGGACAGTGGGTGTGCTTTTGGCTGAATGCCAAGCACCCAGCTGTTAACCCTTTGCTTTATTATCTTTGTTTCCTATTGTCTTTCATGAAACTTTTTAAATATTGCCGAAGAGTGAGCCTCGTTTTTCACAGTGGGGTGTTAATAAGGCTCTTAGGAGCAGAGCTCCACTCATGGTAGAAGAAAGGCAGCTGTGATGTGACCCCAGAGTGATGATGAATTCTCCCCACAGCAGCTGACTGCAGCCTCCCTCTTCTCTGAAAGATGACAGAGCCAGGGGCTTAGGGGCTGCACCCAACCCCTTTTTTCAAATCCAAATCTTCCTGTATCTCTGCCCTCCAGGAGAAACTCCATTCAAAGAGAGAGAGAAGCCAGCTNCACCCCCACCCCTAAGATGACATCTTCCTTTGCCTCTGTTAAATATCATCCTTACTGTCTGCTAGCAGCACCTTGGTGGGAAAATCCCTTAAGAGGAAAAAAACCCCAAAAGACAGCTCCTAAAACCCAACACTAATGTAATGTATGGCCACAAATAGGGACTGCTTGAGGGGAGTTTTCCCATCTAACACTGCAGTCACCCAAAGCTTCTGTGTGTGGAACCTCTACACACACACCAAGCAGTAGAACAAATGCTGAGAAACCCTGGCTGCACTGGAATTCTGCTCCATCCAGAACACAGGTCAGCATGCAAGAGCACATTGACATGCTCAAAGTTCTTGTGCTGACAAGTCCAGAAATGGACACGACTGACATCTGTGATTTTAGCCCTCCATGCCACTGTCTGAGGCCATCAGGAGTGTGCATGAATTCTGTGTATTTGCCAGAATAAACAGCACACATGAAGCTTCTCAGATGCACAGTGGGGAGTTCACCAANCACACAAGATTTTACATTTTTTGCAGCAATTTCAGAGCTTCAAGCAGAAAACACTGGATCAAACGGGACCCTGAATCAATTTGTGACTACAGNTGAGGAATCTGGGATCCATTAACCAATGAATGGATCTCTCTCATCCATATGCAGGCTTACATTTCCACTTTTCCAGGATTATTTCCAGTGACAGTCCCTCTTAAATAACAGAAGTGCAAGTATTATTCAATAAAGGTCACTAATACCTACTAGAATTTGCATTATCTTTCACTTTTTCAATTAAATGATGGGTCATTTCAATTAAAAGTCAAAAGTGGAAATGCTAGCAGAAAACAATGCAAATTTTTTTTTTAAAGCAGTGTATCTCTCAGTTATGAGGAAAGAATGTCACACACTGATAAAGGAGAATAATCCTAGGTCAGTNATGCAATCTTTACATTACTGAGCATGAATAATGCTCTACAAAAATCCTCTGAGTCAGATTCAAGTTTTTGGTCGTGTGTTTTAAATCATCCATAATTCTGATAAGTTACACCAGGGTAAAAAAATCTCAGAAACACACAGTAGGAGCAAACATGCTTACAAAGGGCAGAAGCATAAAGAAATTGAGTAGAAATACAACCTTGTGAGAGATTTTGCAACCTTATTTCCTAAGTAATCATAAGAAAATTCTGATGAAAATCTTCCATGANATTCATCTCACTAGAAAATCTCATCCCTGAAACAAACCAAAAATTTTCTGTGAAGAAAGAAAAATTGGAAGTGTTCACAGATATTTTGCATCCTTTTAAAATATATTTTTTTGTGAGAAGAGCTAAGATTTTAACTTCTTCTGNATAACAAACCCACCAAATTAACAGACAACTTGACACAGTGTTACCTTAAAATGCACATAAAAGAAGATTGTATTTACCAATGTATTTACTTCTTCATCTCACAGGCTGTGTGAAATAATTTCAGCAAAACCTACTTATTCCTAGATAATATGTTGCTTTCAAAGTCAATTTTCATCTACATTGTATCNAATATGCAAGGGGCGAGGAATATTTTCCTGGATTGGACAGGTCAAATCACCAGTTCATGAGTGGAATACCAATAATATGCAAAGACTAACAGTGTATATGGTACATACATGGAGTTATAGAATTTGCAAGTTCCTTCAGAGCGTCAGCAAAACTGGCATTCTTCATAAATTTCAGCCTTTTTTGCACTGATGCAAATTTTCCTTTCTCTTTAAAATTATTTACCCTAATAAAAATCTAAAATTGTATNCTGCTGCTCTGGCCTATGCTTATTCTAATGTAAATAAAGTATTATTGCCTCCAAGCTTATTTTTACCACAGTAAAAGCGTTGAAAGGAGCACTGAAACTTCCCTAAAAATATTTTTCCTCCTCCAACGTGGCAAGAGCATTTGTGGAAAAATAATAAATAAAAATAAAAATAAAACATTAATAAAACATTAATATAAAAATGCATTTTAAATATTTCTAGATAAATCTGATAAAATATATGTATTAAAAGTCTTATCTTTGAAATAATTCTGCAAGGAAAAGTGAATTAATTCCAGTTTCAGCTAAAAGTTTCTCGAGGGAATTGAAATGNATACAATAAATTGGGGCAGCTTATTGTTGTTTCCCTACAGTCTTTGACTTACACAACTAGAACTGTTTCTCTGAACTCATGTCTCAGTGCTTGTGCTTAATAATCTTTCTATGAAGAGAAATTTAAAGCTTCCTTTTCAGTTTTATGTGTCTTTTTAATATGCATTAGCTCTACTAACTGAGAAAAGNCTCAAAATATATTTTAGAGGGACAAACAAAGCAAAATCAGTTATTACTGAAATTGTTTCCTCTCTCCACCCAGTAAGAAGTAGAGTCTCAGACTCAGTGAAAGATGAAAGAATAATGCACATGAATCAATTATGAAAAAGAGAAGGTCTCTTTGAATGAGGAAAAGCTGATTGGAATTAAGACAGGCTTTGTTCATATCTGCAAGTTACATGGAGAGTACTTTTCAGTGGAACAGAAAAGGGGGATTTGGGAGTGCTTGGCTGCTTAATGCTATAGTGCTTCAGAGCCCATGTGAAAATTTGCTGCTAGCTATTAATCATCATTGTGTCTCTGCAAAGAAGCTGTTACAATGATGACTGTATATCATTATATTCCCACTGTAAGTAATGAATCAGAGTGCTGGGAAAGCTGGGTAAGAGTGGCTGGCAAACTTTTAAGCTGCGGAATCTATTTAAATAAATTTACATCACATTTGCTATTTTTGTTGGTGTGTGAATCATACTTTAACAGGAAACAATATACTATGTTCATGGGTCCTGGTCTTTTATTCTCCTGTCTCTGAGCCTGCTTTCCAGGTCAGCTTTTGCCAGTGCTGACAGCTTTTCTCACAGCCTCTCCTTCTCACAGCCTTTGGTTGCTTTCAAGTTCANTTTAGCACAATGAAGTTGTTGTGCATGACAGTCTGGAGAGTAGAAAAGGTGGTGTCTGAACCTGCTGTATTGCTGCAAAGTGGGCTCATTTCTGCAAACCAGCTCAGTTACTGAGGCCTTGCTGGTGGGACACTGCAGACTTCCAGATGTTCCCATCCTGATGAAAACAATTAACTTCAAACTGCAAGAAGCTGCAGGGTTGCCCCTTCTTTCAGTGAGACTGTACCATTTAATGTGCTGCAGGGAATTTGAAATTCATGTTGATTTATCCTGTTGTAGTCTCCTTTTATGGTCTTTATTTTTGGATGTGTAAAGCNACTGGGAAAGTTTGTGTCTCATACCGTTCAGGAGTTGTATTAGAAATCTAAACCATTGTTTATGTTTATTCTACAAAGTACTGGACTAGAAACATGTCAGGCTTAAATCTTTTAGGCCAAACTGCTTAAAACAGAGCCCTGAGTTTCCTCAAACAGAATCTGAAAGTGTCTCTTCTGCTAACCATCAGCAGCAAGCCAACAATAAACAACCCCAAAATGTTCAAGATGTCCACACAGATGTCTGTTACAAGAATACTAAAAAAAGCCCTGAAAACCATTTACAAATGCAAAATTACATAACTATTAAAAATAAGTTCATCTTGAGCCTGTGTTGAGGTGCTGCAAGCTGCCTGCTCTTGCCAGGCACAGCTGGATGTGCTCTTTGCTAAGAACCTTGTAGGCATTCAATATTACAACACAGCTACTACTCCTACAGGGAAAATATTTTTTTATTTTGGCATTAACTTAGCCAGTAACATAATGATAGATTTCCTGTTTTTCCTTATCAGGGTCTGCTGGCACTGCTATGACAAAACAAGCCTGTTGCACACTACTTTACATTGCTAAGAGACAGTACCTGTTTTTTAGATTCCCTAGTAAAAAAAGATTCTGTTGTCTTGATTGTATTTTGGTATTTACTGGATAAGCCCATAAAATAATTCTCATTCTAGATTAAACCTTATAGCAAAGAGTACTTAGAATAATAAGATACTTCCATCCTCCTTGTCTATTACTTCCCTTTCTACTCCACTTCTATTTTCTTTCTTTTTTAATCCACAGGAAAAAACAAATTGTCAAAATTCCTCTCTTGTAAACTGCACGTATTAAATTATGCCATCAAGTCTTTCAGGTCTTCAAGTTATTTATATTTTTTCAAGAGCCAGATAATTAAAATATCGACTTTTGAGCAACATAAAATGCATTTATTTCAGATACAAAAAACATTACAAAATCTGGATTAGTTGCAGTTTGAGTGTCAGAAGTCTATTTTTTCCCTACTGTTTATTAACCTTCCTTCAACAATACATGAGCACTTGGTGCAATTAGCAAGCTACAACAAAAATTAAAATAATCAGTACTACATTTAAGGCCAGATAGAGATTTCTTGGTCAAAAGATGATGAGGGAATCAGAATATTTGACTTCTGGATATAATTTATTCAAATGTGTCAGACAACCAGAACTACTCATAACTATTGGATACAGAATTTTTTTTGTCACTCATTCACGAAAAGGTCAGACANTATTTTTGCAATATTGCCACAGCTAGACATTTCCTTTATCCATGAGTTATCTTGTGTAAAGAAGTTGTGACACATTATAGTGTTTACTCCTTATTTAAGTAGAGGAGTGTAATGAGTAGAGCAAGTGAGGAGGCAAGTTATCTGTTGGGGAAAACCAACATCAACCAGCCTTTAAAATAATGAGAAGAACCATTGTTTGATGTGTTTTAGACAAGAAACACAGTTGTTTGTTGCAATTCTTNAACGAGCAGTGATATAGGTCTCATTGATTTTATCAGTAGATGATTTAGGTCTACAAAATGCAAAAGAGCCACTGAAATAAAGCCCTGATCAGGTCAAAATGGAATACAAAAAGAAAAGAAAATAGGAAGGACCAGAAGAGCAACACCTTTGCTCCAGAAGAGCCCCCTTTGTCTTAGGTTCCAATGCAAGACGTAACCAAAAGTGTGAATTCTATTACCATCAGTTAAAACAGGTGGGGCAATATCCATTATCTCTTCCATGACCCATCCCTCATAACTCTGGGGGATATCTTTTGTTAATGGGCCAGCTGTTAAAATCAGGTGGGGCAGTGTTCTTTATCTCTTCCCTCAGTCCAGGAATATATCTCCTGTTAATGGCCATTGAGTCCCACTGCATGACTGATAAAATTNCATCATTCCATTGGGAGATGCTCCAGCNAGGGGAGCAGCCAAGCATTCCTATCTAAATATAATCTGAGATTAGGAACACCAGAGTANCCTGGATTCCCAGAGGAAGACCAGACACCTCTACCCCATCACTGGACCCTGGGAGGAGAACTGCACCTTCTACAAGACCAGTGCTTCAGCTGAGCCACATCTGTCACTGCAGGAGGATGCAGCCACCATTTAATTGGACTGCTACCAGCACCCTGACTGACAGGGTGTCAGTGTCTTGGTTTAAAACAACAATTATGGAATTAATAACCAGCAGAATAGGAGCCCAGTTCAGTCCTCTTGGCTGTGGTCACTTTCCCTCTGGCACAGTTGCTGTCACAGCTGGCAGAGGGAACTGGCAGGCTTCAGGAGTGATGATCCCAGGGGCACTGGGGTGATGGCAACTGCATCCTAGATGGGAANAGATGGAAAAGAGAGGCTTTGCTTCATGAACNCTGGGGCAGGGTNGGCCCCAGTGCTTCAGCAAGCTGAAACAGCAGGGTGTCCTAGCAGGGCAGGGGTGTGTGGTCCAGCAGCAGGAGCAGAGGCAGCTCCTGGCTGGGCTATGGTGGTGTAAGGGGTGGTCCAAAGTTTCTGTGATCTGTCTCACAACCATCATCAGAGACTGAGACCCCAGGACCCCACTGCTCNCTCTGGAGCTGAGTTCTGGCCTGGCTGAGGTGGATCTTGCCAAGGACTGTTGGTAGCTGTGCCTGGTGCTGCCATGGCAGCTGCTCTCAGCAGGGTACTGGTTATAGTGCNCTGTTCCAGCTCCTGCTTCATGGAGCGACCATCTCCCAGTACAATAGTCCATAAATTTCCCCACCTCTTGGCCAGAGGCCACTTGCTTTGGAAAAGGGCTATAAAAAGTGACTTTCCTAAAGAGACTTTGAGATCTCTTTCTCCCCAATGGATTGAAGACGTGTCTCGTCTCATCGGACAGCCACGAGGACGCGTCCCGTCTGTTGGTAGCTCTATCCCATCCTTTCCCTCTCTCTCTCTCTCTCTTCTATCACAAAACTGAATTGTTGGCATGCAATAAACTGCNTCACTGCTTTCTGATGAAAAAAACCTGAGTCTCTTTCTTTTGTCTTTTGCACCCTGGGGTCGAACGAAGCATCACGACTCCCGCTGGGGTTGTCAGGGTGATGGTGACA
>OAMK01000050.1:3361651-3372143 GCA_900205225.1 Saxicola maurus maurus | reverse complement strand
CTGTGGCCCCCCTCCTCCAAAGCCAAGAGTGAGTGAGAAAGCAGCTGCCCTCCCCTGCTTTCCTTTTACCTNTTTCTAGTCTCCCAGTGCCTTTGTCCCTCCCTCCAAGAGAAACTCCCAAACACCAAAAAGGTTTTCCCTCCCCTGTCTCAGGTGCTTAGCCATNAGTGCTTCTTTAGCTAGTCAATGGAAAAAATTCCACAGGCAACAAGTAAAAGAAAAACTGACCCCCAAGAGTCAGGTTGTATTCTGACTCTGTTAGTGCTTTTGTACTGCTGCATTTTATTTCAATTCTCCTATCAAATTGTAATTCTGAATTGGGGTCCTCCACTGGTTTACTTTCAAACCAGCACAGCCTTGAAGCTAGTTTAGTTTGAATAAATGACCACTATAAATCATGAATGTCCTAAGCAAAAATCTTGTGTCAAAAACCAAAGATTTTACATCTATAAAAATAAAATATTTGAATTCTCTATGCCAGTTTTATAATGATTTTGTTGTGGTCATCATGGTCTCAGTGCAAGAGACAAAGTTTGTAGGAATGTTCATATCTCTTATGAGGCTGGCAAGTTAGATGTTCACAAATTTGAAAGCTTCCCTTTTCTTTAATCCTCTCAGTTGAGTTAACAAAATATTTTACATCTCCCATAATGCTGCTTAGGGGCTTCAGAAAAAGTTTTGGTCCTAATTATCCTGTTTTTNTAAAAATTGACTCTTGCAAAACTTACTGATGCCAATAGGGATTTCTGGCTTCACAACACATCTAAACCAGNCAAAATCAGACTCAGAAGTTCTTGAGAGTTTTGGTATTTACTAGCATGACCTTATAAATCATCCAGAAATACAGACACTGATGTTAGAGTAATATCAATACTTACTGTAGTTAAGTAATGTTGAAATGTTGTAGTATATTTGTGTTTGCATGCACAAAATTGGAAAATTTTTAATGCAAAAAACTTTGCTGTACTAAACCAATGCCCTTTGCTGCTGTTGTCGTTTAGTCGTTTAGCATTGCATTTTCTTTTCTTAATTTCCCAAGAAACATAGCACAAAGAGCAGTGAGAGCAGATTTATCCAGGTCCAAGCCCATTGCTACCCAAGTATTCCTTGGAGTAAGGTCATGATGTTGCCCAAATCTTCTGCAAGTGAAGCCAGCTGCACAACACAGCTGGTGTTTCCATCTTCTTGGGACTCAGAGGGGTATTCCTTGCAATGAAATTGTTATTTTATTTTCTGTTGTCTATTGCAGAGTGTGTTTGAGAGTGATGAAGCATGAGACATTGCTTTGGCAGTGTGTGAGTATCCTCACATGAATACACTTGATTTATACCTGGAACCTTNAAGGACCCAGGTTGCATTGAAACCTGTGAAATTAGAAACTACCCAGAAAACATGGTTCAGAATAAACCCAAGTGTCTGGTAATACTGAGTTGAAGAGGTTGACTAACTTGTTCAGGTGTAATGAGAATTCANTCAATGCCTAAATTCAGACATTGAGTTTCTTGCAACCTGCAGGANATCATTGGCTTCATCTGTACACCAGAATATATCAGCTTAAAAAGAACTGAAAGAAGTGGAGGAAAGGATCATTTAAATATTTTCAGCTGCATTGGTGTATTGTGATGTGACAATATATACTTATACACTTGTAAATGCATGGAAAAAAACTTGGGAGCNGTTGTATATCTGGCCATGATTGACTTCAGTTATTCTTTCACTGCCCTTGAAATACAAGAGAAAGATCACACCAACTAAGTGTAATCAAACAAATCCACAAAGTGGAATTAGGTAACATCAATTTTATTTATAAGCATTGCAAAGGAATCATCTACTACTAGATACTGCTCTAGTATCTACTACTAGATACTATTCTCTAAGGAATAGGTGTTTTATCTTTCAGCTGTACATTTTTTACAAGTTAAAACTGGATACCTGTCTGAACTATAACATTTATATGAGTTAGGGTTCTGGTCACCAAATCTGTCCTGTGATGGCTGTGACAGAGACAATCTTGTCAGCCAGAGCCAGATCTTTCTGGCCATCCCTCAAGTCTCTCCTGACCTTCTGCTAGACACTTTGCCAGGTGTCTGATGGGGTAATTTTAAAAGCTGTTTGCTCACCCTGTGACAATGGAGAGACTGGAATTGTATTTTGCAGTGGAGATCCAGATTAGNTGATCTGGTTGGTAAAGTGTAAAGCCAGCTGAGGTAGGTGGAACTCTCAGAAGAGAGTAAGTCAGTGGTGTCTCACCTGGAGACAAACATTGCCCTNCAGGGCTCCCTCACATCATCACCAAAACATCTGCTGTTACTTACATTAAAATATATATGTTTTCATGGTCTAGATACAGTACTTCATCATTGCCAACAGACCTAATTAATCCTTTTACCAGGCTGGCTCAGATAGCTGGGATGCAACCAAAGNCTGTTGCCAGCTGCTGCCTATTCACTGGCTTCTATCAAACTACTTTGGAGATCTTGGGCTGGTTCCTAGTGGGCAGGTGTCCATATCAGGGAATGGCAGCAATATTTGACATTAATTGGCACCCATGTCAACTGCCTCAGCTGTTTTTAGCCTCAAAATGTGGTCCCTCCCCATCAGATGAGGCATGCTGGTGGTAAGTTTACTTTAATGCAGNTCCTCCTGCAGGACCACTGTGACAAGTAGTTCAAGCAGACAGGAAAAAAAACTAGGAAATAGTAGGTAAACCTGTTGTTTTTGGTGGTTTTTTTTTTTGTTTTTTTGTTTTTTTTTTTTTTGAGCAGAGCATTTAGCAACCAATAGCTTTTGATATATAACTAATGCAATGGCAAAAGTTTATGGTGGTCTTGATGTCTGACTATACACACTTCAAGCCCTTGATCAAGCATCAAGAAAATAACAAAATAAATATAACCTAAACAAGTTCAATAAAGGCAAACCTTCTTCTGACCTCATTGTTAAAAGAACAATAAAATAAGCTTTAAATGTTCCTGTAGCACATAACANCAGCATTTTATACTTCCTCTGCTATGCACTCCTTTCCCAAAAAGTGTTCAATTTATGCTCCTGTGCTTACACATTAAGTATATTTTTTGAATAAGCAATCATTAGCAATTTCTGACGGGCTAGTGTAGGAAAGCACTTCATAAAGACACATATTTGCTGTTTTCTGTATAAATACACTTTAATACCATGACTCAGATAAGCACCACAACTTAAGTAGTTTTCCAAAGTTTAGCAGGCTTCAATAGACTCATTAGTGGATTTTTCTTTAGGATCAATGGATCTCAAGGAGCNCAAAATAAAGATAATCACTGTCTCTTTCCCTGACCCAAGCTCTATACACTGCAGATTCTAATTCTTAGTGATTGTATTTCAAAACAGGTAAATATCTGCAGGTTTTTGCTTCTTACATATTTTATGTTTTGGGTTTTGTTTTTTTTTTTTTAAACTGCACATGCTTGTATTTAAACCAGCNTGGTAAATGGCAGGGTTCTTCAGGTAATCTTTCATTGAACACAAATGACCTGGCATTAACATGATGATAAAATATTCTCAATTAAAGAGCAAAGCTTTAAAAAGACATGGCTAAATGGGTGGACCAAGCAACCCAACCTGTGTCTTTGAGAGCAGAGCTGGGCAAGTCACAGTCCCAGTGGCTCATCTAATGAACAAACCTGGGGCTGTATCAGCAGTGCCAAACAAGTGCTGGCAGGAGTGCAATGGTATCAGCTGACTGGCTCTTTGCAGGGGCTGTGGAGAGCCCTTGAGTGTGTCAGGGGAGGGAAAGCATTCAGGCAATGAGGCCATGGCAGCTGAATGGCAGCATCAGTGTTGAACAGTCCCACCATCCCAGTGACTTCAGCAGCAGAGTGGACATGTGGGGACAGATGGACAGATGGACAGACCTCCAGCACTTCCCATCACTCCCTGGGCTCTGGGCTCCCTGTGTTTAAATTATAAACTTCATCATGAGGACTCTGCTTGTTGGTGATTCAGAGTGCTCACTCACTAGAGATGTTGCCAAAGGTACGTGCAGGATCCTAACCAGACCCTCATCAGCATTTTCACAGCAGAAAACAAAGAAAAAATAAAACCAGGTGCTGCTGATCAAATGTCAGCATCTACAGGTGAAGGAAGCACGATAAGGTGTGTGCAAGAAGCTTGCACAAGAAGCAAGGGCTTTTCTTGATTTGAGTGTTGCACTTTGGAGACCACTCTTTTACTGGTGTAAACAGCATGCAGCTGGTTAGAACACTGTGAGAAACAAACAATTGGCATCTGGCATGCAATATTTTCTAATGGAAAACAACAGAATTTTCCCAAAAATCAGTCTTGTGGATTACATGCAGTTCTTAAGACACACAAAGGACACAGTAGAGATCTGCAAATCTCTCTGTGGCAAAACACATCATTATAGACCAGCAACATCAGCATCACCAGCTATAAACAAAGAGATATATAGTCTGTGGAGTATATTATTTGGGCCATTCCACCTTGCCTTCTCTTCCTCAAGGGGTGTCAGAACAAATGTCCACACTGAGGAAGGCAAGGTCCTCCCACGGCTCCTAATTCCCATCTCACAGTTGTGTTGATGATATGACAAATTATTTTTTGGGTGGATTAATTTGCAAACAGCAGCACTTTTCTGTTTGTCCAATTAGCTGATAAACTATTACCACAAATAAATGTTCATGGCATAGAATGTCTTGGTTTGAAAGACAGGTGTCTGCTAAGAAAGGCAGGTGAATCATGATTTTAAAGAGTTAAGATTTTTGCTAAGGGTAGAAGCAATTTACATGACCAAGATGTTAGGCAGGCAAATGATTAATGGTAGGAAAAAGGTTAGTGATTACTAGATGCTTAAGCTAGAGCCAATTGCTATATTGTCAGCTNTTATGAGCTTGTGTATAGAAGAACATAGAGTAAACCAACCATTATAAGAATAGACTGAAACCAGCAAGAAGAATGGCCAGCACCTGGGCTGCATCACGAAACACAGGGCCTTGGATGGTGCCAGGGGGTNACCAAGATCTGGTGAAGACTTCCCTTGACTTCATCCTTTGAGACCACTGTCCCATCCTGAGACCACTGTCCCAATTCAAAAGAATTGTGCACATGTGAAGGGCTAATAGTCTCCTTTTAATATTGAGTGGGGGTGGTAGGTGCTGAGGTTTTGCATATGTATTGTATGTAAGATCTTGGGAAANAANTAGATGGCAAAGAACCTTGTTCAGGGCAGTCACATCTTTTGGAGATGACTCCCGTGCTGCCTGCTAGTGAATAAACACAGGATCTTCTAACTTTAATTAGTTAGAGGGTCTTTGTCCATGATCATATCAGTTTTTAATGATTCACAGAAGCCTCTCTTGAAATGGAGAATGTAAAGCCCCTCCCTCCAAATTACTGTAATTTTGAAATTAAGGGGCTCTCAGGCAAAGATATGGGAATAGGAATAACAGTTCTTTACTAGGAAAATTAAAATAGAAATGCAGTATTACAAAGAACAATCCCAAAACACTGACAGTCAGAATACAACCTGACACCCCATCAGTCAGTCAGGGTGTTGGCACAGTCCCATTCAATGGTGGCTGCATCCTCCTGCAGTGGCAGATGTGATTCAGCTGGAGCAGTGCTCCTGGAGAAGGTGCAGTTTCCTCTGAAGCTCCAGGGATGATGTGGAAAGGTCTGGTTTTTCCTCTGGAATCCAGTAGAAAAGGCTGCTTTGGTGTTCCAAATCTCAGTTATTATTTGGGTAGGAAAGGCTTGGCTCCTCCCCTGGCTGGAGCATCTCCCAGTGGATGATGTAATTTTATCAGTCATGCAGTGGGACTGAATGGGCCAGCAGCAGATGATATCTTCCTGGAGGGAGGATGGGTTGTGGAAAAGATAAAGATGATTGCCCCAGCTGGTTTTAAAGATGGCCCATTAGCAGATAATATCTACCACAGAGAAAAGGATCACTGCCTCAGCTGGTTTCAATAGATGGTGATAGAATACATACTTTTGGTCACATCCTGCATTGCAACCTAAGGCATAGAACTAAGACATTTCCCCTTTCTCCACTGACCAGTCTCACAGCTTGTTTGTAATTTCTAGATTGATTAAAAATCAAGTCTGGTTTAGGCTAACAATGCTGTCCCATGGATGTGCCATGGTTTCATCCTTTACATNTGGCAGGAAGGAACAGGGGACAGTCCTTGAATATAAATGACCACAATTCAAAATAAACCAGATGTCATGAACCATTTCCACCTCAGACCAAATCTGCCATAAAATAGGAACTAATAGGGGAATTTTTGTTCTCTGCTATGGGAAATAATCCAATCTCCTTTTCAACTCTGGATTTGGAGGGGAAAGGAAAAAAAAAAGAGAAACTATATTACTGAAAAAATTCAGACTTGTTTGAAAAGAAGACCTGTTAACATTGGTACATTTTTTTTTCCTTAGTTTCCTATGAATTTTTGTTTTTTTTCATTAAAGCATCAAAACATGAAAACAACAATTAATTTATTGGTTTTGTTGTTTTGTTTTTTTTTTCGCCTGGAAACAACTTTTGCATTTAAAGTGAAAAAACTGACTCACTTGAAAAGCATTGCTGATTTTCATTCTCAGTGATGGACTCTGGTGAAAAGGAATAACACTTTTATTTTAAAAATATATACAATGTTTGAAAAATAATACTTTACAGTAAACTATAAAGAAAGCCTACANGAAATCTGGAGAGGAACAGTCTTTAAGAGCATGTAGGAGTTGGACAAGGAGCAATACCTACAAAAAACAACAGTAGGTTTATTCTGGATACTAAGAGGAATATTTTTCCTGTGCCAGTGGTGGGACACTGAAGCAGGTTNTCAAGAGAAGTTGTGAATGNCACATTCCTGGATGGTGTTTAGAGCCACCTGGTCTAGCTGAGAGTGTCCCCATGTCAACCATGGCAGGGAGATTGTTGCTAGATGATCTGTCAGGTCTCTTCCAACACAAACCATTCTATGATTCTCTGGACATGTAACACTTGTGATTTGACAGAAAGGTTTCCTTTATGGGGAGATAAATACATTNAAGTTTGATTTTCCTTTCCTGGTCATAAACAACACAAATTGGCTGCTCTTTGACTAAATCTATGACAGCACTATTGTTATGAAAAAAAATATCTTACTTGACAAGGATGTTGTGAACACCTCAATTGAACTTCAAGGAAAANAATTCACAGATATTTCAGAACAAGCTGCTTGAGGGAAAATGTCAAGCTGTGATCAGGACAAACATTTAGTCATGAGGAAACGAAAGAATGATGAGCCATTGCATTTCTAAGAGCATGAAGTAACAGATCAGCCTGGTGCTTTTCCCTGTTACCTAAACACCAAAAATGTATGATGGCAGTGAGCAGGATTAGAAGAATTCCCCCTANCAGACATATAAGCAGCCCTGGAAACATGGAAACAAGGAAGGTTTGAACTGGGAAATGACACAAACCTTCACAGCACACTTTCCTTGAGATTGCCCAATGAATTTTGTGTGGAATTGCCAGTTTGTGACGTACCTGGATAGGGAGTTCCACAAAGAGCAGCTTCTCCTGGTGTTTCATATGCAAGCAGTGCCTGGTATTCAGGCTGTCAGCTGTGATTTCAGCTCTGGAGTGATCACAGCTGTGTTTGTGAGGTGCCTCTAGCTGGCACAGAGAATTGAGACTGGCTTGTGTCGTGTAGAGGTTCTGCAGAGTTCTTTTTATTGTTCTTTTTATTGTTCTTTTTATTGTTCTTTTTATTGTTCTTTTTATTGTTTATTGTTCTCTCCTGCCAAGGGGAGTCTAGGAACAGCAGCATACTGCTGACCTGAGTTCAAGTGGGAGTTCTTAGAGGGTCAGAGTGCCTTGGAAAAAGGACCAATCTCTTGGGCATTTGGGAAATATGACCAATGATTCCACAGGGAGATAAAGCAGGGGGCTTAGCACAGGGAAACATTTCTTAGATTAGAGGCTCTAAGCAATCCTTATCTAAGGAATTTTTCTGCAAGGAGGCCTCACTGGGGTCTCTGCTCCTTCCACAAGTTTGTTTGCATTAGCTTTCATCCTCAGCTTCTGTGCTGCTTCCAAATGGCACAGGGTGCTGCTCCCCATGACAGCAGAGGAGACTTTGCCAGTGTGACTTTTAAATCACTTGTGCTGCTGCTCATCCAGAGGGCTCTGGAGCCCCAGAACTTTTTAACTGCTGCTGGATCCAAAGTCCTGATCACATTCCCTCTGTATGTACCCATTTTCTCCTTACAGAAGGAAATGGAGAACCCTATGGNATTCTCAAAGGTTTTCTCCCTTTTGCATAAATTTATTTCTGAGCACAATACCATGTCTTTATACTTTCACCCAGTAATAATTGCAGGTGCAATTTCAGCAAAAAATACTACCTGCAAATTGTTTTATAATCTAGTGAGAAATAAATTATTTCACTTGGCCCTAACTACTAGGAGAAAAACTGGAAGAGGATAATAAATGTTGGTTGTGCCACATTGTATATGGGCAAGAGTAGCTCTCAACTCTCATGTGCAATCATTTCACACCTTTTTAACAGGTACAGTCTGAGCTGAGCCCAGATATGAACAACATCTCAAAGCTCTCCACCTGGCACAGAGATTATGCAGGGATTGAAGTGTAATTTACTACTGAAGGAGGTCACCTATGGATTATTAGTATTCTGAGGAGTAAGAGGTGAACAAAAAAAAAACAAACCCAAAAAAAGAGATAGCATTATTAGAATATATAGTTTCACAGAAGCCAACAAAGCTTTGTGTGCTTCACTGTTAGCAATTTTGGGCACTTGTTGCTCTTTTTATTTTGAATCATTGTGGTTTATATGAAATGTGTTCATTCTACAAATACATTACCTAATTTTTTTTTTATATTTATATTGACGCAACACACAGTCATGGTATGAATTTTATGAATGCCAGAGACTAAAATATCTTTTACATATATACTGACATTCATCATGAACTAATATCTTGCAAACTACTTCCTAAGCTTTCTGAGCAATACTTTCCACTTGAAGGATTTACACATTATACTTACAACTAAGAATAAAATCCTTCATTGAAATGCACAGACTGCCAGAAGGAAGGGTGTCCTAAGCTCTCCTGATAAAGAGCTTTCTTTGGGCCTCTTGTACCCACAAGAACAGCCAGTGGGAGGAAAAAGGAAGGGGAAAAGAAACAAATCAAAGAAACAGAAGGCAAGGAATGAAGGTGACACCTCTGAAGGTGAAGTCAGACAAAAAAAAAAAACCAGCAATGGTGAGCATAGAGTGAAAAACAGTAATCAGAAATAGTAAATTATATATTGGAAAATTAATAGAAACTTAAAAGGACTTAACAAAAAGCTGAATGATGCACACAAAGCTGTGGAGATGGACAAGTCTGTATCATGGCCCAGTATTTAGCACTAATGCTTTTGTAGGAAAGTTGAGCAAGATAATTGAAGTCTCTGCTGGAGGGTCTAGAGGCAGATCTNACAGCTACTTGGATTTCAATCTAAGTGTCAAATTTGAAAGGGTCATGGAAGTTACTGTGGCCTCCAGTATTTCATGCCCTCCTCTGTAAATTTCCAAACCAGCCCTGGCAGGGTTTACTTTTATTCTTAGCTTTTAAAGAGTAATTGTTTTGCTTGACAAGTACACTACATAGCAGGTATTTACAAAATTCCCTCACTGCAAAACCACTGAATTTCTTCTGAATTTGAAAGCAACTCAAAATATCTCAACTTTGGAAAGCAATTATTACAATTCTTGCTCTGTAAAACACATAGCTGATTATTTTTGGATTTATCACTTCATTGTGCTTGACCAGAGCTCACTGGATGTGGATAGATACAACTGAGAGTAGTTTTGTATTGCATATTAGGACAAAATTCATCTCTGGGAGGGTGGTAAAGCACTAGAAGAAATTGCAAAGAGAAATTGTGGATGTCCAGGGAGGATTCAGAGCCTGGTTGGAGGATTCAGAGCTTGAACCAGCCTGGTCTTGTGGAAAGCATCCCTACCTATGGCAGGGGAGCTGGAAAAAGGTGATCTTCAAGGTGTTTTCCAGCCCAAGCCATTCTGTGATCCTATGATCAATCTGTGCCTGTTTTCCCTCCTTTATCTGGTGTTTCACTTACTCTGTGTGGTCAGCTGGACAGTGAGTTCCTGTCACTAATATCAGTATTATTCTGCTCGGGGTTGTGAGGCAGGAGGGTGTTTTGCTGAGGCCAGATTTGCACTCACCACTCAGCTGAGGGGAAGGCAGAACGTTTTTTGTGTGCTGGGCTTTGAACCAAGTAAGGGAGAAGGTTGATAAATAGCAGACAATGAAGAGGAAGAATAGTGCTTTTTATCATGCCTATGCCCTTACAAAACTGGTTCAGTTGTAAAACCCTTCTTCCCCTTCCCCTTCCCCTTCCCCGAAACTTCCTTGAAACTTCCCTGAAACTTCCCTTCCCTGAAACTTCCCTTCCCTGAAACTTCCCTGAAACTTCCCTGAA
>OAMK01000050.1:3348268-3361582 GCA_900205225.1 Saxicola maurus maurus | reverse complement strand
AACTTCCCTTCCCTGAAACTTCCCTGAAACTTCCCTGAAACTTCCCTGAAACTTCATTGAAACTTCCCTGAAACTTCCCTTCACTATATTCCCTATATTGCCATAGATAACAATAACAAAAATGGTTACATACCTACTTTCTACTGTAATAAATCTGTTCTAAAATAAACCCACATACATATATATATATTTATGTCTATATATTTACTACACACACCAGTCATTCAGTGCCATCTCACTTATTCTGCCCCAAGGGATCTTTTAACAAGAACCTGGGTCACCTTCACCTTCTGGGGCAGGTGATAACAAGAGTCCACCATCCTTACAGCCACTGTCTGCTCTCACCAGTTGTATGTTGTTACTTATATTGAGGGCTTTTAATAAAATGCCCAACTTGTACTGTTTTGCAAAATTATAAAGAAATTTTACTTTTTATATTTATCTACTTAATCTACTTTATTGGAATGAATTTGTCCTTATGAGGCAAACCTTCCTCACAAAGAAGTTTCTGGCAGGGCTGAGAACAAATTATAAGTCCTATATATTTGTTGAATGATTTTCCTTATTCTAAGAAACTATTCTGGACACAGAAAAATACTGTTCAAAAAGCTATCAGGAACCAGGGCAGCAAAGTTCTATTCCTTTCCTCTCCCACTCAGCAAAGCAGTTAAACCTGTGTGTATCTTTTTAACTTTGAGAAAAAAGTTTATCCTGCTCATGAGCTCGCAGCAGATTAGCTTGAAGGGACTCACTATCTTGCAGAGTTCCTCTTCTGCTTTTGTTAGGATTATTAATATTCCTTTCAAAGTCTAATTGTGCAATTTTCATTCACCTGATGTGCCATTGACTAAGTAAATAGGGTGGGTGAAAACTATTCACAGGACTACTACAGAATTAAGAAAAAAATGGCATATTCAAAACTTTGTCAAAGGATTCATTGTAAACAACCCAGCAATATTTCATCTTAATAGCTTTTATTCTCCTTTATTCATTAAATTTCCTAGCAAAGGAGAAATGACAATACAAACTTTATAAATGGTTGATAGATGTGTTTTTCCTTAAGCTATGTAAGAATTAATCTGTTCTATATTATACTTAGCGTTTTTATATTATATTTGATTTTATATTATATTTGATAATATATTTGATAATTTGATTTGATTATATTTGATATATTCATTTTTATAGTAATAGCGTAGTAATACATGCAAAGCATGAAAATTTACTCATGGAAGAGAAAAATTTGATACATACTCCATGTATTTATACTCATATTTATATACAACTGTGTATTTTGAAATAGGCATGTAGGTATTTATGTATATATGCACATATGTATTTTATATATTTATACTGACATTTTAACATAATATGATCACAGTTTATAAAATAAATTATATATAATATGCAATATATATCTTAGTGTATGTGTATGTATATATACATGTATATGCATTCTACATGTTCTGCATGTACATGTTGGATACTGCAAGTGTGTGTATATAAAAGTAGTATAAATGTGCTTATATATAAATATAAATATATATAATNCTTTCATAAAAAACCCTAACAACTTCCTGATTTTTTAAACACCTTGCAACATATCTTCTTGNCTTCAAATAAAATAGAGCTAGGAGAGAAGCATTATTAAAATATTTATTATAAGAAAAGTTTCAATAATATCCCCAAAGGATTATGCTTANGCAGCCTAATTTTTCTTAAAAACTATTTAAAGCATAGAATACAAAGAAATATCAGCTAATTCTCTCTGGAGTTTGAAGGCTGCAGTACTTTTGACTGGCCAGCAACAGATTTTTCAAAAAACTGGTTATCTTAATATTCTTTCCAAAGATCTGGCACCAACAATAACATATTTAAATGAANGAGATAAAAGCCCTGTATACAGGAACCAGAGAGGATATTTAATTTCTGTATGATACTGATGAGTGTTAGGATCTCATTACATAACTGTAGTAGTTAGCACAAGCTAAAAAATGTTTTCGTGTGCTGCTTTTATTTACATTANAATTGTATATTTAACTTGTAACTCTTGAAAGGACAAATAATCACCCATGAGATAGTACAGGTGTACTTTGCTTAATTCTCACACATACTTAATTGCACCAGCTACATGTCTAAAAATATATTTAACTGTTCTGTAATGGATAGCAAACTTAGATTCTGTTATTATAAATTTCACTTGTNTGTATAAAAAAACCCATGATCTTGTAGCTGCAAACCACACCATTATTTGCATTTTAGACAAACATCATTTAACTATTTTGCCCTACCTTGAAAATGGTGCTGCTCTGTTTAAGAGCAACCATGTTTATGGTACTGAATAAGCAACCTCAAAAAATAGGACAAAATCCCAAAAGTGGGCTTCNTATTAGTAGACACAGTACTAAATAACATAACAAGGACTATTACTAAAAGTAGGAGGTTTTTCACCTGTGGTCTCTCTGAATCTGCAGAATCATTGACTAAAGAAAGACATTTTATTTTAGTAGGCCTTAAATCATAAAAAAATGACAAAATACTAGACTATTATATGTTGGAAAGATAACTCTAAGCCTCAACAGAAAGGCATTTCTTAATTTTTGTGAAATGAAGTTAGATTAATGATATGTGATAACAATACTAAAAATTGCAAAAACAAAACAGGGCTTATATTAACTGAGATCACTGGGGGTNACAGGGGAATCCTTGTGAGATAGGTCTTGTTTTGAGATTCAAATGCATCATAAAACCTTTTTCTTCTTGCCAGGAGTGAGTCAGTATTTAGAAACATCTTGAAACACAGTTTTTGGTAAATGTAACATACAAACAGTATTTTAGCCTATTTGAGACCTTGTATTAGCATTCATAAAATAATTTGCTTTTATATACTTCAAATATTTACACAGTTTGTTATGGTAGCAGAGCATACTTTGAAAAGAACTGAACTTTGCAAAAAACATCTTAAATCATCCTTACAAAAAATTTGGCAGTACAAAGTACAAAGTGTAAAGGATTTTTGGTTTTGTAAAATTTTTGTTTAAGAATCGGATACTTCTCTATACCAAAGACTTCTTTTGGCCTTCTGCATCATTGTTTTATAGTAAGAGTCTGCCTTCATCAAACTTTCACCCAGTATTTTGGAATAGGGTTTTGTTATAAATCTTTCTTGCACAGGCTCTGCACACACCCTGCAGCTTGGCAAACAGATCATTCAATGAAGATTNCTTTGTCTTTAGGATATTTAAAACAGATGTTACCAGCATCCTGTGGTTGATAAATAGTTAAATGCAGCATGAAAAAAAGGAAAAGAGCACANTCCTATGCAGATGACTGAATACTTACAGGAATGACCATAATTGAACCATCAGGCTTGTTAAACTTCTTGGCAACCTTCAGGTAAATATGTACACAAATCTGTGCAAGAAGCACTTGAGAAGTGTTTCCAGTGTTTGGTTTTCTCTCACAAATGCTCAGCTAGGAAAACATGAAATTGCTTACACAGAAATAGAAATATTTCTTTGTGCACCCATATCTACCTATATCTTCATAATTTACGACTATAAACATTTAAATAACCTCCAGATTCCAAACTTTCTAGTGATACAAATTCAACAAGTGGCTGTGTATTTTCTCCCAGTTCGTTGTTTTGGTGATGTCCATTTAAGCACAGAAGTTCTCACAGGTGTATCTTTACATTTAAAATTGCCTTATGCAGGGCCAGAACCTGAGTNTTTGCTGAGGAGGCTCCTACAAGCCATATTACATGTGTTTCCATTGTTTAATCCCAGCCTTTCCCTGCAGACAGTGTAGCTTACACAGTTGCAGACCAGGGCTTTAATTCCTCAAACATTCCATTGTCTCCACTACAAATAGGATATTCAAAAGGTTCTTGTGTTGGGACCATTGTTAGGCTCTGAACACAGGATGAAGTGGAACTGGAGAACNAGAATAGTGCAATAGTGAGTTGGAAGGGACCCACAAGGATAAGTCTAACTCATCATTACTTTCTGATTCCTGTTCCCTTGGTGAGCAGCATTTGGCCCCAAAAGAAGCAGTGNTAGATCAGGAGTGCATCATTCAGGGAAATCTTGGAACCTGCTCGAGGAGTAACTTGTGGCCAATGTGTTGATATTGATCCTGAAGAGCAGATTGAGTTTAGAAACACAAAAATATGCACACAATTGTTCATCCAAAAGGATCAATCGTATTAGCAGGGCATGTAAGAGATCTTTGGATGGAAGCCATGCAGTATTGACAATGTCAGTGTTTGAGCACTGTGGATATTGACAGAGTTGTTGAGGATGCAATTGTAGAGAGCTGCAATTTGCTGGGCTACGTGGTCATGGTGTGATGTCCAAAAAAGCCACATAAAACTGCCTTGCTCATGGTGTGCTCTTGCCTGCAAAAAACCTGATAATATTGCACCCCTGGCACCAAANGCTGGAGTCTGCTGCAGCAGGGTCAGGAGAGGCTCCTGTGGAGCAGGGTCTGACTGTCAGCTTCCCACCAGCAGCCACCTCCCTCTGCAGAGACACTCAGTGATGTGGAGGACAATGCCAGCTGCTCCTGTTGGGGAACTGCTGGAAAGAACAGGCACTGTTTGTCCAAGCATCTGTGCTGGCCAAATGCTGCCAGTAATTACTTCTAGAGCCTCTGGTTAATTCTGGTCTCCACTGCCAGCATAAAATGCTGTTTAGCCAGAGGCAGGAAAAGCTTTCTGTCTCTCCTGGACTTTTAAGAGTTTTCCTGAATGTTTTCTGAGCCTCATCTTGGGTGCAGAAGTCAGGATGTGCTTGAATCTGTGATGGGCTCATCCAGGTCAGGTAAAGATTTGCTGAAAATGAAACCCTTCTGCCACCAACAAATAAAGCAATTTTGTGAAAATTGATTTCTCATTCTTGGATTTCTTTACAGCAGTCACTAACAGGAAAAGATGTTTCTAATTAGCATGAGTATGCCTCAGAAAACTACCCAAGNTAAATTTTTCTGGCTAAGTATGGAGCACAAAACTGCCAGCAAATTGGAAGCATCACAGGAGTGGGGAAAGACAGATTATTTTGATTTTGTAAACAAACTGTTTAACAAACAAACTGTTGCTGAGACTGTATCTAGGGTGCTGGTAAAAAATTTAGTCCTCTAGATTATTCAGTCTTCACCTACCTGCCTCCCTTCACATATGCAAGCTGCCAATAGTGCTATGCAAAATACCATCATAAATATGCATAATTCTGGAGATTTATGATAGTTTTCCAGGATTATCCAATGTGACATGCCATAGGACAGGAGCACTCATCAATTTAAATAAGAGTGACAAATACCTTATCTTTTTTATTTCTANAGTATTTTTAATATTTCCTTGAACTTTCCTTAAAACAGTGTGAGCTGGNAGGAATTTGAACAAGATCTTCTAAAATTAAAATACTTTACTAGCATGCTACTCTTTAAAGCTCCAGGTTTTTAATGCATGTCTGGTAGGTGTATGTGCATGCATGGAAGATACTGCATTATCTTAATGCAGATTATTTATGTGCAATGAGAAAAAGTGTTTCTGTAGGTATTTTATTTGTTATTTTCCTGTTTCCTACAGATAAAAATCAAGAGTAAAATATTTAATTTCTGAGATATTCTGAGGGCTGATTTCTGAAAATGAGTGTGGTCTTCAGTCATGATTACCCACCTGATAGAACAATTGAACCAGATTTTCTTCTTGTTTTTATTTTAACCATAGTTAGATTTGCTGCTATGGTAAACTGCAATTATGTTCCAGATCTGTTGTACACATTGTTGGATACATTTTTGTTAGAGAAATTAACTGAGATGTAGTCTAAAAACTTGCTGCTTAGTCATAATTANAAAATTATGAGCATTTTTGTTCTTGGTATTTAGAGTGGCCAGCACACCAGCTAGATCTCCAAANTCATAGTTTCAGTCAAAATTAATAAAGTTACCTGTAAATCTAGGTGCAATGCACTCTGAAACCTCAAAATGGCAGTGGGTATTTACCATACAATAGCATGCAACAGAAAAATTGAGAAACCTAGGTTTTTATAGAAAACTATCTAAATTGCCTGTTACATTGCAGAGTGTTACTGGGCATTGTTGTAGAATTAATTAATTTGCAAAACAAAATCTATGTTATTTACGCTGCTACATGCCTCAAATATTCACTAGTATAACATGCAACATCATTATTCTATGAATCCTTCAATCTTAAGAGAAATTATTCTATTCTCATATGCCTAAACAGAAAAAATGTTGCAGACCATGTAAAAAGGTGAACACAATTTTAGCTGTATATTAAATTAGTTNAACTTATTTACTCCTCAGAAATGTCAAGAATACATTTCATTGTGTCTCTTAAATACTTAATGCAGTACACTGCATTTGTACTTTGAAAAACAGATGTGCCTTGCTTTATTCATTAATTTTTCTAAGCTATTTTTGTATGATATTTTTAANGGACACAAACAAAATCCTGTCCTTGTGAAAAAATGCATTGATAGAAGAGTTCACTGAAAGTCTTGCCTTTCATTATTGTGCAAGGTCTTGGATTTAATTGGAGAAATTAGCCAGAAGGTAATAAAACAAATGTGGGAAGTTTTTACTTTGCATTATGCAGGGATGCCAAACCAGGCAGTTTACATTTATTTGTGACCCTGTATGTACACAGTGTAAACCTGAGTGTGACATGCTGCAAATATAACTTACAGCTGTGTTGCTGCATATGAAAGGAGGGAAAATTTTACACCCAAGGACTCAGGCTCATGGATGTGCACAAGTGCATGGGTGTGTGTGCCTCCCAGCTGCAAAATGTTTTCAGAATGGCTAAAATTTATAATGTGCTAGAAGATCTGTGAAGATCAAATGAATGTCTTAAACATTTTTTTTTTCATAAAATGTGGATATTGATGTAAGGAATTTTCTCTGCTTGAGTAGATATTGAGCTTTTATCAGCCACAGNAAGGGTGACCAAGGTTTACCAGCATCTGCTCCCTGTTCACAAAGGTTCTATGCCCAGAGACCTCCATACAGTCACCAGAAATGATCCTCCAAAAACATTTAGTGCCTTACAGACACAGGGCCAAAATGAATAGCAGGGCATGACTTCTGGACAATCTGTGTCATCATATAAATACTCATTGAATAAAACATAATAGGAAAACACTAAGGCTGTGTCTCTGTGTGCTCTCAGGGCTTTTTTTTTTTTTTTTTTTTTTTCCTGCTAGCATAAACTAAGTCTTGTAGCAGCAGCCTGGAGACTGAGCTGGTGTTTGTCCTCTGCTCTCACTCTTCAGACTAAGCTAAGTTTGGGGAGCTGCTCATCAAAACCTGAAGATTTGGAAGCCACATTTCAGTGGATGTGGCTGATCCTGAAAAGCCACTAAACAGATCATGGAAGGTGTTGACATCAGAGTTACTGGGAGAGCCTTTTGAGGGCAGCACTGATTAAAACTGCAGTGTATTTCTTTAAATTAGTGAGATGTCATTGTCCTGTCTCTCAATAAAAATGAAGGCTTGGTTTGTTTAAAATTTTCTTAAAATATTGGATTATGGCTTTTTATCACTACCAGCTATTAAGACAGGAGTGCTAAGCATCACCAAAATATTTTATGAAGTTATTAGGGGACAAAAATCAGGTNGTTCTCTGTTATAAATTCACTACCTGTACACTCACATATAAGAGTTACTTGTAGCTTTCATGCTGCCTGGAAAACATTAATTGATGCATGGGGCAGGTAGAAAATTGCATCTGCCTACATAAATACAGAAATAAGTAAAATCTTTGTTACATATATTTTTGAGATTGTTTTAATTTCCCTTTATAACCATGATTTATAATTTTATTTATGTCAAGTAAACTTCTGGAATTAAACAGAGATGTTTTTCAACAGGAGCAGGGTAGATGTTGACAGATATTTCTTTAGAATTGCTGAGGAGCAAAACAATGCTTTGGCAGCAAGAATCTGTCTGGTAATCACATAAGATAAATTTGTAAGGAATATAATAAAGTTATTTATTTACTACTGCTGCTTAACCAGCTTTATTTATCTTAGAAGATTCTTCCACCTGTGAATGGAAAACAAGCTTTCCTTTGAGAGGTCTGTGAACCAAATAATAAATGTCAACTGTAAATTGCATGAGGCAATCAGCTGGGATTTATCCTGGATAATCTTCAGGATGCAAATGAGGATGGGGAGTTTCCCTAGCTCTGCTGTCATACAGAGAGCCAATTTACAGGATGGAGTCCTGTACCTCCCCCTCATCCTGAGGCTTGGTCTCAGCTGATTACCTTTTACAGAAAACCACAAACCAAGGAAAACATATCAGTAATAATGCCCTGTAANTTAACTTTTCATTTAATGCAGGGGGGGAAGAAAAAATCCAATGCTGAATGCTTACAAAAGACATGGCAAACAAAAGCCACTCAGGACATGCATTACANATATATACTACATATTACATATATATACATATATATATATTACATATATAGTATGGGTTTAAGAGCCCTGGAAAGTGGTTATTCTCTTGCAAGCAACACAGTCAGCCCTCCTCCNCTTTGTTAAGCCACTCTTTGTTAAAGCCACCAAATTAAGAAAAAAATACCCTTTCACAAAACAGCCTCCATGGAGCCAAATGACACTGAGGAACTGCTATCTCTGGGTTCACTTTCATCTCATGCCCCTGAAATGTTTTGAAATATGCTGTTNTTAAAAGATAAATTGTAATTATTGATATTAATTGGCTCCTAATAAGCCATGCTAAGTAACTAAGACATATGCCAGTATTTTACAGCTGGCAAGCAGCCTGTGAAACATGTGAGGCACTGCTGTGCCTTGAAAAATTAGATTTAATTTTCCCCTGCACTTGAAGGTGNATTTATTTTCTCCTTTGTCAGAGAATACTTGAGTGAGAGCAAACACCTGATGGACAATCACCTGCTTCTGTAACCCTGCCTGCAGTACCAGCAGCAGGAGGATACAGAGAGAAGGAGCAGACACAGCTCAGGAATGTTATTGTGCTTTATTATGTCTTCATGTCCCCACATATGTCCCTTTCCCTTCCTCCTGTCTTGCACACACACAATCCACTCCCCNGTGCAGAGCTGGCAGTTCTGCATCTCACACTCACCTGACTCACACTTTACAAGAAAAGGGGTGTACAGGTAAAATCCATAATCTTAGAATTGCTGCTTTTTGTTATTCACAGATTTATTTACCTGTGTTCTGATTTTTCCTGTTACTACAGTTTATATTACTAGTGGGCCTATATCCTTGCAGGAATTTTGAATAAAAGTCAATATATAACTGGCAAATATTCTGTATTTCCATAATTTAGCTGTTTGGATTTTTTTTAAAGACACTATTTTAAGAGTGGACTTACAGATGTATGAAAAATATATTGATGGGCTTTTTTTAGTACTCCAGCTATGTAAGGCTCTGTTTGAGTAAAACAGCTTGAATAAAATGAATTTACATACATATATGTGTGTATGTAAATGCATTTGAAACTAAAACGTTCATAAATCCTTGTCAATTGTGCTGATTAAGCCNCACACTAATATGGGCTGGGATAAGATTTGTTGCAAAAGAGTTAAAGTGTTAGAGAAAAAGTTAGTAATTTTAATCTTTCTTTTGGTAGAGAGTAAAGAAGGGGTTTGACTGCTTCAAAAGAAGCAACTCCTACTTAGCTGATTTTTACTTCTTTAAGAAAATCTTTCATTAGTACATTTTACAATTTCCAGATGAATATTTCCTTTTTGTAAAGAGAATAATTTAATGAATGAATTGTTTTCTAAATATTCACAGACTTGGGTTTATTCTGCAAGCTCTTGCAAGTTGTAACACTTACCTGAGTGAACCTCTTAATACCAATAAATTACTGATCTGAGCAGTTTCTAAGTAAATTTACTGAATATGTCTCTAAAATTTAAAAATAATTTTAATATTAATTCCATGTGTTAGTTCTGTGTATTTTTCTCCTCCATTTTTTTTCCTTTGATATCCACTTGTGAACAAATAATTGATATTACTTTTCCAGAGGCTAATATAAATTATTTTTATACAACAACATGTACATACANGTATTATCTAATTTCCCCCCTCATTTTTATTTGAAGCAACAAGATTTTCCTCATAAATTCTCCATGAGTAAAATAATATTGCTCTTAATGTGGACATGCATGCCACAATATTAGGTGACAGCAGTATCTTGCAATAAAATAGTTAATTTGCAGTNAAATGAAGAACAGTTCACCTTAACATTATTCTGTCTGATGCTTAAAGTTTGTCCATTCTGGGGCTTGAGGTTTTTTTTTTTTCTGCAAATAACCACAGTGCTTTCACAAGACATTGCCTCAGCAGCAAACCAGTTTGGAGTGGAGGGTATTTTTAGACTATATTCATTGGNAGAGGGGGAGGGAGGCAGTGAAGTAAGACACACATGCATTTGTAATTCATATTTGTACTCTGCTTCTGTTGGGGCTTCCATCGTGGCTGAAACTGGGGGCTGTGAAAAACACTCTCACCAAAACACACAGCAGGGGCTCTCTCCCCCCATTACTGCTGCCAGCTATTACCATGCTGATTCTATTTTCAAAAAAGAAAAGTAAATGGCTGTGGGTCAGGCAGGCACAGCTGGACAGAATGTTTAATAACACTATCAATCCTTCTGGTCCAGAGCAGAGATCTTTTCATTCTGGGCTTTCAAGAACCTCAACACATTCAAGAACATGACANAAAAATAAGCTGAAATGAGCTGGCACTGAACATTTAAATTCTCCACTGCTTGGTTGTTATACTGATGGCCATGCTTTAGATTGTCCANTCCCCCACTATTTTTTCCTGATTTCACCTCATTTGCATGACCTTATTATGCATAAANCCTTTTTACTGATATGGAGTGCAGCATGTGGACAAAGCAAAACTTATACAGAATAAACAATTTCTCTTCCTTCAAGTTTTTCCAGCTATCCAGTGTTAACATTTGATTTATCAATATAATTCAACATTAAATCAGATCTAAATTCTTGCTGATAAAATACTTAGAGATTAATTATTGTTTGAGAAAATAAGAAGTCAATGTCCAAATGGCCTCTGAAAGTCTTTTACTTTTATAAGCTTTTAATTTTTCTGCTAATAACAGTTTAGGCAAACAGTCTAGTGGGAGGTAAGAAGTATCTGTTAAAAAGTATCTGTTTATTTATGATAAGTGTGATGTGCCATATGCCTAACTATACATAGCTTGATAAATTAATATTGTAAACTGTTGAATTTTGCTGTTACAGCTCAACATGGACAGCCAGGTTTCAATTCCAAAGATTTCTGGTTGACTTGCATCTGAAAATAAAGAGACTGCATCACCTTATTATGCTGTAACTTTCTGGTTGTTCTTATACTATAGCAAGTATATTTTGTGTTATGGAAAAATACATCTGATTCAGCCAGATTTCCACTGATTTCATGGATTTGCCAATGAGAGGGAAGGTTTCACAATACAATTTCTTGGTTTCTGTCCAAAGTAAGTGATAGACACCTCAAAGTCATCCCCTTGAAAGGGAAAAAATCTCCCACTGACTGCTACACAGCACAGCTGGACCCACCTTTGGGGAGCATCAGTTCATTTAAAAGAGGAAAAATCTTTTCCTTCAGTAGAATTCTAAGGTGTAAATAGTAAGGAATAACCTAGATGAAGCCTGAACTTCATCTTGTGATTTTGTAATATTTAGTACCTTCTCTACTGAAAGATTCTTACATGGAAGATTAATCATTTTGATAATTTCTAAAATCTGGTGGAAATGGTGAAATNACTCAAATAAAAAATTCAAATTATATTAATACCATTAAATTTCTTTCCAAACAGGATTTTAGTAGTGCTCAGTTGTTACAATACCACCCTCATCACCTCCCATAGAAACCAGAAGGCAGAAAAGGATTTTTGTTCTCAAAGGAGAGAAGATTCTTAAAGAATATCCTTAAGAGCATTTCCAGCAGAAAACTTGGCTACACCTCATCAACAGGAAACAGCATAAGTAAAATAGCTCCATAATAAAAAAAGAGGAGATATTACCTGTAAGAATTTGTCCATACCTTTCTGGTAGCTGCCAAAATCATTCAGTTCAGGCAGCTTTGTACATATTTTTAAGCAGAATAGTGAGATATGCAGCGCTTTTAGTTGTCACAATGATTTTGTTTCAGTTTTTTCTTNGGCTGAGTAGTCAGGTCATCTTTCATACATGGAAATAGCAGTTGTTTATGGTTTTTATAGCACTTTTTTCGTGAGGGCTTTCTATAGAATCTGCCAGATACAATCTGGGAATATGCATAGGTGGGCTCAGAGTTGTCAAAGCATCACTCAAACTACCAAACCCTCTGTGAGTTCTGCACACACATCCACACCAATGCTCTGTGTGCTGTCTTTTCCCAAACCAAACCCTGTTTATCATGCAATAATTTCANAATAATTATAAATGACATTTTGAAGAAATCTAAAAGGCTTGTCATGCATGCTNTGGTGCAAGCTTCTCCCTTGGCACGGAAATCACCACAGTGAACAGGCAATATCCTCCTCTGCAGAAGACAGATTTATAGACAGCATCTAATTCCTTCCAGTTGGTTGTCCACACTGAGCCCTCTCCAAGAGGTGACCATCAGCCTGACATGTGTCAGTCACCCTGGTGTCTCCCTGAGGAGACACAGGATGCAGATTATCCTGTAAACCANTGGTTTTGCAGAGCCTTAGGGTGAGGTGCCTAAGAATCCCTTCAAGATCTCACTCCAGACACTTTTCCTATGTAGGAGAAATAAGATCAAAATCCAGTGTTACAGACAGATCTCACAGGAGTGAGTTTCATTGAAAGAGACTCAAGGGTCAGCTCACACTCTGTAGTGAAATACTTAACTTGTACAGTCTTTTGCAATGGTGGTGTTTCACACAAATACANTGTCCAGGATGTCAAATCTGTAAGAATAGGAAATCTAAACTCCTGGNAGCAACGTCAACAGGGTGCTTTTCCTCCATTAGATACCTTTGAAACTGACAGAAATCAGCTGTTGAGGATTGTGTTGGGTTGATGTGGCCAGAAATGTGTATTCTATCACAATCTGTTGNAGCTGGGTGGGGCAGTGATTCCTTATCTCCNTGGCACANACNATCTGCTAATGGGCCATCTTTANNACNAGNTGGGGCAATCATCTNTATCTTTTCCACAGCCCATCCTCCCTCCAGGAAGATATCATCTGCTGCTGGCCCATTCAGTCCCACTCTATGACTGATAAAATTCCATCATCCCACTGGGAGATGCTCCAGCCAGGG
>OAMK01000050.1:3316258-3347918 GCA_900205225.1 Saxicola maurus maurus | reverse complement strand
CCTTCAAACAAGGACAAGGATTCCTGAGGAAAACATGGTCATGTGTCATTACATCTCAGCTGACAATTTTGAAAATAAACTTGAAAGGAAGAAAAGAGACATAAAAGTAACCTGTTCATACTGTGCCTTTCCATACCCATCTCCAGGACACACCCACAAGACAGGGAAAACCGTTGCCTTAATAGGCATGAAGCTCTGAAGAGTGTCCTTGAAAACTGCCAGGTGCAGGAATATTTGGGCTTTCACTGGCAGCAANAGGGGAAGGTTGGAAGGAAGATGTTCTAAGAGTTGTTGGTTTTTTTTTCTCATTATTGTGCCCTGGCTGGACTGGTAATAAATGAAACTAATTTCCCCAAGTCAATTCTGTTTTGCTGTGGTAAAGGATCACACCAAATATCTTTGAAAATTATCTTCTATCATCTTTGATATACTTACATCAAAGACATATTTGATATATTTTGTTATTTAATAAATAAATAATATTTTTTATCTACAATATTATTTCCAAAACAACATGCCTGTTTGGCTATATAAGTAACATAAAATTTTNTCTTGCTGAATTAAAAATATTTTGGAATTCAAGGCTCGTGGCTGTGAATGACCATTTCCACATCATGAGTGTTTAGTAATTATTTAAAATTTTCTGTTAATGATTGCTTTCTCCAGTAAACTACTATCTAAAACTATTCATACACAGAAGAGTAAAGGCAACCACAGTGAATCACTCATTTTTTTGCTATTTTCTTGCTATTGATGTAAGGTATTCACCAGCATCTAAAGCAGAAGGGAGGCAACAGCTATAGGCATTCAAAGTCACCTCTGAAGATTTAAACAAATTTCAAACAGGAAAATAAATCTATTTAGGGTTGGTTTTGGCTTATTCATGGGGTAGATTGTGTTCATGGACTGACTGACCTGTTCTGAGGTCGTTGTTAGTTTTGGGTGGGTCACCATTGCAGTTGCTTTCATCCTACCTTATGTTGCTGGAGATGGTGAGTGGAAGCATTGTTTCAGTTTCAGCTGTCAAAATCTGATTTTTCTTTGTATATGNACAAACATTCATCCAGATCCACACATTTTCAGATGTTGATGTTGTAATCAAATGCATTCATTTTCTCTCTTATGGAAATTTGGAAGAAATTCCTACTCTGCTTTTTACAAAAAAAAAACTTATACACACACACACACACACACACACACACATATATATATATATACAAACATAAATATATATGTGTACTGTTTTCATACAAGTAGATGGTAAGATTTTTCTAGAAGTCAGAGTAGATATTTAAAGTCACAAACTGTGTCTGTTTCCCTGTTCTTCCCCTGTGCTGATGCATAAACTGCAGCCTAATTTTGGNCTGGATTCAAACTGAACCTTTAACACTTTCTTATGCTGATTTTTCAGAAATCCAGGTTGATGGTGGCTGAGCTGTAAACAAAAAGCTGTGGTGCCATAATATTCAGTGGATTTGAAATTAATCCAAATTAAATATCCACCAATGATTTTCTCACAGCTTTAGCTTTGCACCATATCTTGAACAGAATATATAAACAATGGAAAAATTTTAACAATTTAATAAAATGATTTTACTCCAAAGAGGGGAGCTAAAACTGAAAAGAGCACTGCTGAAAATAAGAACCAGCCTTGCAATCTTCAGACAGAGCTCCCCAAGGGTATTCTTGTTGCCCTATTCCTTTAAAAAGCACTGTGTTCTGTCTCCTATTTTTGTTTACATACATACATCTGTGTAAATATATATGTATATGCTTATAGCACTCCCACTGCTGCAAAGGGATTTATAGACAGCATCTAAGGGGAAACACACCCAAAACACCACAAGATTTAAAAAGAGGATGTATGGAAAGAAGGCACACTCAGATGTGGTTTAGAAAACAGAAGGACTGTTTTACNTTCTTTCTGTCTTGGGGTGATTTTTTGATGTTACTCTGGTCCCCAATCCTTGGCTTTATGTCCAAGAAAGGTTTGCTGTATCTCTAAGGTGTGTCTGGGGGAGTGGGAAGCCTTGGGTTTTTTGGTGTTTGGTTTTTTGGGTTTTTTTTAGAAGCCTCACCCCAAGGTGTCCAGGGTGCTGTGCAATCTGTTTTTTTGCTTGTCTATCTTGGCTTTTTTGTTAGCCCAGGCAAGAAGCCTCTTCATCCTTCCCCATCCCTAGAGAGGCTGCAGCAGCAATCCTTTTGTGTCTTTCTGTAAGTGAGCTGGGTGCTTTGGTTTTGGTCTTCTAAGATGAGAGAGGACTACTGGACAGAAAGGAGTCAGTGGGAGCTGGCAAGGAAGGTCAGAGGCTGCTCTGCACACCTCAGAAAACACCCAGCTGCAGGGAGAAAGCAAACAAATCCCACCTGCTCCACCTGCTCCACCTGCTCCACCTGCCCTGAGGAGGGACCAGCCCCAGACCCACCAGCTTCACATCTGTCTGCCCAAACTGCTGCTTGAATCTCATATTTGCTTTATTTTGGTTTTTTTCCCTNAATGCCCATCCCATTTTCTACCCACCATGTGGCAATGCTGCTGTTTTTTCTGTCTCTGGTATTTTCAGGTTTTGGAGGGGAGAGGCCAGAGGTGGTGAGGTTAATGTGTGGCATTTCATATATTTTATAGCATTTNTATAGGTATTTTATAGCATTTAANTTTTTTTTTTCACGTGCTGTGTGGCACTCTGTTTGTCAATAAACAGATGTTTATTTTTTTTTTCAACTTGCATTCCCTAGTATTTATTCCCTATTGTCAGGAAGGAGTTGTTGGAATCCTTTCAGAGGAAACACTCATTCCAGGGTGTTTTCTCCCAAACTTGTCTCTAAACTGAGACACTTTCCCATTGTGCACAGAAAAATTCTGCTCAGTTTATAGCCTTATTTNTCAGTATGATTGTCCCTTCACAGGTAGCCAGCAAACCTCCACTTTGCAAATGAATTCCCACAGGACTATGATTCCTGTGGAACTGCAGGGATGCCANGCTCCAGATGCAGAGCCCAGCAGTCCACCCACCCTAAACTCCACTGATGCACAGATTGGAGGCAAAATATATGTGACACAAGCACTGCCCAGGGGCAGGAAAGTGTCTGATCTGGGTTATGGGTTGCTCTGTTCCCTCAGTGGATGCAGCCTAAGCTGCAGCTTTGCAGCTCCTACCATCAACCTCTGCTGGCTGAGTAACTGAGAAAAATGTTATGTGACAGTGTCATAATGGCTTCAAAGGAAGGTTTAATTCTCACACTGCTAAACTTTCAAAAGCTCANCTGCACAATTCTCTTCCAGTGGAACTTCAAGACAGAGCACTGACAGTTTTCCAAGATTCTGATGCAGGCAGGGCTTGTCTTTTTATTTTTGCTATGTATACTCCATTGCCTGACAAGCTTTTTCTGTAAAATGGTGACAAAAAAAGTAACATATAGACCCTGGAAGGAAAAAACAGTAAGGCTATCTATCACTTTTTGTGCTGATCAGTTAACTAAAACTGAGCAGTATTTATGATATGAAACAGTTGGTAAAGAGGTGTTTGGGTTTGCTGCTGACATGTATTTTGCCACTAGCTTTCATTTCAGTCAGTGAAATCTTGTCCTTTCTGAGCAGAAGAGCCCATTTTATCACACAATTTAATAAAAAAACCCCACAGACAAAAAGCTCTCCCCACCAAAAACACCCCAAACCAAACCAAAATAACAACAAAAAAACCTCAACAATCCCAAAAGCCTCAAAGTATAAAATCATCAAGTGATGGGTCATAGTGTGGTTGTATCAGGAGAGTGGAAGATGTTGTCAGAGCTTTGCTCAGGACCCTTACTTTTCAGAAAAAAAGAAAATAGCCTTATTGAGAGCATGTTCAGCTCTGCAAAAATGTCAAATTCACCACCAGACTCTGTTCTATCTGGTAGAGCTAGAGGAGATGCAAAATGAAGGAGTTACACAGATTAAGCTGGCCTGGATCCAGCANGCCTAAATTCTACCTAAACCCTTCTGCCTTGTCCTTATTACTGGCTGCCTCTAGTTTTTATCTCTACAGGGAAAGTCAGAACTATCTTCCTTCACTAGGAATGGGCAGTTTTTAGATGAGCTCAGTCTCACTCANCTTGCAAAGAAATATTCAAGATTCATCAGGACATAGAGGCAAAAAAAGTAGAGCAGCTAATGCTGCCACTCTACAAGTTTTATGATTCCTAAGAAGTAAAAAACCCCTTCTATTATATTAAAAAAATCTCTATTTTTTTCAGAATATGAACAGACACTGCATCACCTACACCTTACTGATCCAAGTCAGCTGAGCTGAACAAAATTTGTTCTATCCAAACCCTTTTCCAGGGGGAAGGTGCTTTGATGCTGTTGCCTAGCTTGGTGAGTCTTGCTGTTTCCTTAACAACCAGGATGAAATTACACTGGAATTTAGATGAAATTTCATCAAAGCTTTCCTGAAGAAACAGTTGCATAGAACTGCAAGGTAATTTGCTTTCCTCTGTTCACCTTAAAACAGGTTCTTAATTAATCAAGAATACCTGGAATTAAAGCATTTACTGCTTTCCAAGAGGCTTAATTTTTATGGAATATTGCTTTCCACCTTCTTCTAGATAAGCTATCTTTTCCATTGTCTTTAGCTCGTACTAAGGAGGAAAAGCACCTGAGTTACATGTATCTAAAAAAAAACCAAGGTGAGCAACAACAACAAAATCAGTCTGAGATCTTATTAGTGGTGTCATAGATTGGAGAGGCCACTAAAAATTCCAAAGAGTTTAAACACTTTGTTGAACTTCAAACTAATAAAATATTTCTTAAATTAAGTGGTACTTGTATTATAGAATAACATTTCATTAAAGAACTTCCACAGCATAAGCATTTAATTTACTTCTAGAATTAGAGACCACTAGAAATTAGAGGGGCATATACATAGATAGGGTCATGAATACATACACAATTTTGTGCATAGTTCCTCTTAAAGAGCACTGTANATATATATTTGTATTGTAACATGATTTAACTTGGCAACAGGTGTGCAATCAAGACAGTCATTAAGAAGTGCAGCAACTTTTAAGAGACATTTAGATCCCTATAAATCTTCCTAGTACCTAAGACATTTATTNTCTTTAAATCAGCTTCTGTAAATATGAATTTTGACAACCAAAAGAAATTACTGACATTGACAAACTTGTGAAAAACATTTTTGTTCACATTTTTCATAATATCAGTCTGGTCCTTTGTCCTTCATATTTTTGGAGTGAGGNTTTTGTTTTAAGAACCTGGATCTTCAAACCCCTGTTTACAGACTGCCCACTGAAATCAGATCACACCTTTGGAGTAAATGGAATTTCTGAACATGTAGCATATTGTTTCCAATGGGTTTAGCATTTTAATTTGTTTTCTGATAGCAATTTGAGCACCNTGATTTTTTTGGGGGTGCAGTTTTTTCAGGTTGCATTAACAACAGTAATGTTGGCAAGTTATTCCTCCTCCCACAAAGGTGGCAGAGGCACAATGTACCTATAACATCATTAAAATGGCACCAACTTTTTTTGCTGAAATTATTAGGAGAAGCAGTATTTTATTTTACACTACAGACAGATGTTAACAAACACTGTTTATCATTTACTCTTTTCAANACAGACCATTTTTAAATACTCTCAAGGGAGAAACAGTTAGTGGAAAANATTTTATAATAATTAATATCTTTTTAAGGCCAGACTACTACCCATAATGAAGAGGCCATACATAATTTATNTAACCTTGATGAAATGAGACAGATATACCTCAGATGGGGCATATCTTCTGCTGCTTTCTAGCTAATACCATTTAAAGAAAACATTTCAAAAGATCATTCCATAGCAAGGGAAGTCATTTTTATGCACATCACTTGGCAAATTGCAATTGTGTTATTTGTGTGTGTACATCCTAGTGCAGCTGATTTTGATCTCATTTCATGTCAGGTCCACCCTGATAGAAAAGAATTATGTTCAAAACCTGTTCTGGTGAGGATTTAAAGAAAGCAGAATTTGCTAGCAGAAGGCTTAGTAGTAATTTTGCCACCCACACAATAATTTTTAATTGTCTGATTCTCTCATAGAGGAATCTCTGAGGGTTTAAAGGCTCTACAGAATGACCAAAAGTGACACCACTCCTGTATTTGCCATTATGCTGAGCATTGTTAGGTAAATAACTAGTTAATTTACCTTCAAGAAGGTGCTTCATTATGGCAGAAGTCTGGGCTACTGTTGCTAACAAAACATGATCCTAGAAATTACCTAGGGAAGCTTTTGGCTTCACCAAGCAAATATCCCTCAGAAGAGACTGATGTCCTCAGATTTACCCACTGTGACTCTCTCCTTTGGTCTCAGCCAGGGGGAACTTTNCTGCAGCTGACATTGTCAGTGCACAGACTGTTGGACATTCATCACTTCAGATTTCTTGTCTTTCAATAGCATTTTCTCAGCTTGGTAGAGGAAATCTCATGCTGGTCTAATTCCAGGAATGATTTCAGAGGCATCTCAGCCGTTCTCCTCAGGTCACTAGCCATGCTCTGAAACACAAAATTATTAAGATCATTAGAAAAATATTTGCTATGAAGCTTACTCATTTTTTAAAATTGAAATCAAACTTTAAATGACAAAACTTCCCTTCTTTGATTCTATGTGCAATGCACTGATGCAGATGTGTTCTCCTCTACCCAGAGCTGCATCNCTAATTTTACAAGTAGCATAACACACAAATACTTACACAATAATGCTTCTGATATTTTGCTCTTTGAGATTCTTGTCTTAATAAATTAATTTGTATTAGAGTAAAAGGGCAAATGAAATAGAAATATGCAGTCCCTAAGAGAATGAACAGCAATTGAAACCCCCTAGTTTTAACCCTTGTTCTGATAATATCTTGTACTTGACCTATAAAGAAATTCTACCTCTCTGTAAATCTCTATTGATGTGAAAAGGGAATAAAAACATAATTTACTGCTTGCCAAGGTGACTGTGAGGATTTTTACCAAAGCAGGTATACTGTTTTAGGGCATGATAGGCATAACTACTAGTGGAAATTCATGCAATAAATCTTTTTTAGAAAAATATTTGCTGGACAAAAATATCAGCTTGGAGCATGAGAAAAGCATGAGATATTTTTGCAGGTGTGACCAGCATCTTTTTAATTTAGTGTTTTTTGGTTTGGTTTTTTTTTTTTTTTTTTTTGTAGTTAGCTTGTTACCATTTTACCAGCTGAACTTCCAAACTATTTGAACCTAACAAAGACTAAGCTCTTTTTCAAGTGCAGAGATACAAGCAATCTGCACTGCACTAAAGCTGTTCCATTGCTGCCTCAAAATCCATCTTGAGCTTGGGTTTGACAACTTTCCTTTGTCATTTCCATGGCCCAGGAACAGGTGACAGGCTGCAGACTGTTTCAGACCAACATCTGTCCCGTTGCTTTTCCTTATGGAAAGCATCACGTTTAGGTTGATGACAGATTCTCACTTTCTGGCAGCCAGGACAGAGCAGGTCATGCCACAGAATATTTAGATACTTAGTGAGGGTGGAGCTAAAGATCTACACAAGGCTTGTCTGTCTTTAGCACTAGGCCAAACATATCAGCAATCTTGGAGGCAGCCCCTGCAGAACTGGGAAAAACAGATGGAGGCTTTGGTTGAGGAGTTTGGGAACACAACTTGCAGCAGCAAGTCCTTCTGCTGGCACCAAAACTTCCCAAATTCAGCTGTGTTCATCCCATGAAATAAAGCAGAACTGCATGAAGACATGCTCCAGAGTCCATCAGATAAATAAAAGAAGAAAGCAGACTGCTGATATGTTGGCTGGGCCATTGTTGAGCATTGGAAACCACACCACAGAGATGCAAGCAGACAAGGAAATTTAGGGTTGAGAAATATTATTTTTAGAATGCACATTGACCTAAGTGATGTGAGAGAGCACATCTTTTCCAGCATTCATTAGGTGAAATTATCAGAACATTAATATTGCAACAATTGTGTGCTTTGTGTGTTCTGGGTAAAAATACACACTTGATGGAAGGAGTGCTGAATTACTTTATGTCTGTGGTGAGCACAAATTGTCATTCTAAAGCTATAACAAAGTTCAGACAATCAAAAGAGAGATGGAAAGACATCATTTATAACTTAAAGGCAGTGCCATTTATAACCTTAAGATATTCAATGAAGCTGTGTAAATATATTTTTTAAAATTTCAAAGATAAGTGAATGTAATATAGGCAAGGACATTCACTGTTAATATCCTCCAGATACTGTCATTCTCTGAAGTATACTTATTTTATATTTTAAAAATATGTTATATCATGAAATACAACAGCACATTTTTGCAGAAAACATTTCTCAGAAGTGCTTTGCTAATCATGTTAGAAACATACAAGTTGCTGCCTTTTTCTTCTTTTCTTTAAAAAGTGAATCACATCCAAAGGCTGCACTATGTAGTTAGGAGCTTCTAATCCTTCACCCTATTAATTTGACTTTATGTTAAATGAAAGGTTCTTATCATCTGGCTGCCTTTTAGATTGTGTCAGGCTGCAGTGGGAGATGTGTTTGCAGGACAGCCTCAAGAATAATGTGCTGTACACAAGGTCACCTCCCCATCTGAGTTCCTTGGTGNGAGCAGTGCATGCAGAGCTCAGCATCTGCATCCAGCCCTGAGCCAGGGGGTGTTGGCACAGTGGCAGGGAAGTGAATCTGCAGCAGCCCTCTGGATTCAGATGGGAATGGGATTTAGAAACCCAGCACTGCTGGAGACAGGGTATTGACAGGACAGGGACCCTTGGGAAGAACCAAAACACAAAGCAGTTCAACTCTGCTTCCACAGCAACCCGTTAAACAAACACACATAAAACCTGTTTACTCCATTTTTCTTCATTTCCTAGTAGTGTTATTTCAAATAGCATCAAAAGACCTTGTGTTGGGGAAAAAAAAAAAAAAGGACCACTCAACAGAATTCTCTCTAACTCACTTTTTAATAAAAGGAAACACAGTATAAATCACTTATACAGTATCCTCTTACTTCTTTGGGTTTATCCTCAGATAATTTCTACCAGTGTGTCGTTCTACAGAGAGCACTTTCTGACTGCAGTCCTCACAAACTCAGAGTCCTCCAGCATCCTGCTGTGGAAAACAAGTTACAATCTCACTGGAATAATTGCTTCTCCAGCCTGAGGTGCAGTAGTGTTACACTTGAGTAAGAGCTGTCTGTGCTGAAGCAATTTTCTGTGTGAAGGAAAGACCTTTCAAGAAAAATTTAATAAACAAGACCTCAATACTGCAATATCTGCATTTANTATTATGGGCCTAAGCCATCTAAATACGCTGTAGGGGATTCTTGAATACATGATTTTGATGCACAACAAGGAACAGAATTTAATTTTGTTTCAATGTTGTTGCTCTTGTGGGTTTCTTCCATTTTTCCTTTTTACACTAATTTACATGATCCTGCTCCTAGTTTTTAGTTCAGTGAANTGGCAGCAGGGGCAATTTTAGTTCATTCTCACTGCCAAAAATAAAAAGGTAGGGTGGAGGAGGTGGCAGGGGCAGAGGGAGAGAAAGAGAGAGAAGAAAGTTNGGTCCATTCAGTAGATCATTCAGTAGATAAATATGGTTAAGAAATGTCAAATCTATCCTTTTATATGTTTATATACATAAGTGCAATGTTTATATGTGCACATGTTCATATATATATACACATTAATTTGGTATATGCTAGGTTCCAAAACACTACAATTTCTCTCTCATGAAGGAGAAGCACAAAAAAACTTATTTCAGTTACTGATAGCATTTAAGGGTTTCCTGACTTTTTATACCATGCATATGTGATGTTCCTGCTATGAACTGAGTGAAGAAAGTTNAATTTCTAGTGATTTTTCCCTGGAATATGAGAATTAGTTTTTTGAAAAGTTAAATTATTGTTACAACTTCAAACTTATGAAAACATAGTTTGGTCAAGTCAGTTTTTCTGCACAGATTGTCAGGCTTTATAAACTAAGTGTTTATAAAACCCCTTGAACTAAATATGAGAACAATTGTTAGAACTTGATTAAGGTCACACATTCATTTACACATTTCATTAACACTTTCAGCTGTAAGTGCCACATTACATATCCTGGCAAGACAGAAATCAGGAATAAGCTAGAGCTGCAACTATTGGAAACGTTGGCTTATAATTTTTAGACTGATTGAAAAAATAAATAAATGCCATATTTTCCAGCCCAAAGGAAACAACTTTCCCATTTCAGGGAAGGCATTAAAGGTGCCCTCTCCAGGCTGCTTGACAATGGTTAAGCTTTGCTACCAGCAAATTCAGGAGAGGGTTGCACTACCCACATCTCCATCCCGTGGGCAGAGGTCCCTTAAAGGTTTTCCAGTAGGTCAGCACCCTGCTGCTGCAGACCCTCAGCCTCCTTCAGAGCTTATTCCAGCTCTGACAACACCCTCAGGCTCTTGCTGGGCACCCCTCCTCCTGCTCACATCCCTGCAGCCTTGCAGAGACCAGCCCAGGGCATCTGGCTGTCACCAACAACTTCTGCCACTGCTGCTCACAGCACTCCATGGCTTGGTGCACCCTTGATTTGCCCTCCTTTTGTGCAGAAGCACCACCCACCCCCTTCACCAGCTTATTAATGACTCCCCCTCCTNCTCCCCCTGTGTAATTTCAGGTCCTCTCCTGAGCTCACCATTTCCAGGTGATGCTGACAGGTATCAGTGATGCAGCAATGAGCCCNGTGTGCTGTGTGAGGAAACAGCTTCCTGGCCTAAAAACACTAGACTTTTACCATCAAAACAATCCCTACTGACAATTTCATTGAGTTACTGATGATGATTTTCCTTTTAAATATTTTTGCTCTTCCTCACAGATTCTGTGTCCAAACATCTCTCTTTTTTTTTTTCCAACTTTCCAAAACGTATTTTCAAGATGAACTGCAAATAATCTTGCAAGCAATCCCCTCAAGTCACTGTGCCATTTTCTGCAGCTTCACTTGCCTGCTTACTCTGAAAACACAAGTAAAAACATCTGAAAACAAACTCTGAGTAAGATGATTGGTCTTACTCTTTTTTTTGGCTATAATTACAGTAATATAAACAGCAAAATGACACTAATCTTAGATAATTACTATAAGGAAAAAACCTCAAGTATTAATATATTAATACTTGAAAATCTATTTTCTACAAGGCCTGTGTTTTTCCATTTATTTCAGCAGCAAATATAAGTACTTATCATTTCTAGAAAAATGGATGACATTGGACAAGAAATCTGAAGCAAGATTTTCCATGAGATTTGCCAGGGTGAAAAAATTCCAAACCCAAGCTCTGCTATCTTTGGTTTCCCACAGAACATCATTAAATCCCAGTATTGAGAAGTACTGTATCTCTTCTGTGTACAATGAAACATATCAAAATTCTCATAAATTGTGTATTTACTACTCTATGATAATATTGCAAGGTTGCAAATAACAGTAAAATAAAAGATTCTATGGGGAAAGTTTATAATATACCCAGCAGATACTGCAAAAGCACAGATTGTGCCAAGGAAATCAGAATAAAAAGTTGTAGGCACTAGGCTGGGAAAAACACTGTTTAGTGATGGAAATGTACTTATCTGCAGCCAAGCAGAGTGTTTGTATCTCACAAACTAAATAAACTAAATAAAGCTGGGCCACATCAGTGACCAAGATAAGAGACAGCTTGTTCATAGGCATCAGCAGCTGGCATGCATCTGCATAAGTGGGCATTAAATTCAATATTCAGGTGAGCAGTCAGTTGCACAACTTTGCCAGCAGCTGCTCAGAGCAAGTGTCCTTGCTCAGAACAAAATCCTGGTTAAAAATACTTTGAACATAATAGTGAGTTGTATGAAAGTCACCATCATGTAAGAATACCCATAATATTCAGAGGTTTTCTTATTCATCTGATGCTTCATGAATTCTAAGCTTAAAATTCAAATTTTAATTTCGTGGGAATACACTCTAAGTCAAATTTTCCCAGCACACCTATCCACTGCAAATGTAAACATGGATTTTGCAATTTTTCACAGGATCTTTCAGGTGACACACCAGCCCCTATTCTGATCTGTTCTCTGGGCTCAGACAAAAAAAAAGGCAGCCAGTGTTTAACCAGATAAAGTGAAAGGCTCTTTCTGAGGTGCAATGCAACACTCTGGAGCAGAGCAGATTTTCAGTGTTGAGCAGTGAAATCCTGTGTGAAGGGTCTGAATCCTGGATAGACCCATTTCCACAAGAAAGAAGTANTTGGATGCAGCCAAGTGGTGAGATCACTAGGGGAAGAAACACAATCAAGAATGCATATGAAGAAAATCAGGATATATGATTGTTATCTGGCAATTGGTAGATGTGTGAGAGCAAGTGTACACACAGGGTTTTCTCTCTTTGTGGTTATGATTCTCACTTTTCAAATTTATAGTGTCAATAAATGAAGGGATAAAACTTCACCTTCTCAATTAACAGTTTGTAGAGATACAGTAAAGTGACTAAGAATGACAGCAAGAAAGTTTCTCTGTTGCATACACAAGGACATCACTGCACCTAAAAATAAATTCATAGAAGAAAGATTTGGTATAAATTTTCTGTAGCTCCAATAAAGACATTAAGTTGCATGATTTTAGTAAGGTCACTTTCAAGTAACCATGATTTTGTTGNAGGCTGATTTGTGAGGGGGCAGATTTGGCAAAAATGTCAAATCAAAAGATTTATAAAATAATTAAATATTTTAAAGAATACTTTGATTTCACTTCAAATAAATTGCAGAGTTGTATATTTTTTTCACATTCATTTCATTGGTTAAGGACACAGGAGAACTCTGCTTTACAAATAGCAACCATGGAAACAGAAGGAACAGAGGACTCAACTTTGAAATTATTTCTTTATTTAGTTATTTAATTATTTATTTNATTTAATTAATAATTTTAATTATTTTTTAATTTCTTCAATGTCTTCACTGGGGCTTCTTGATGAAGCCCAAGCTACATTTGATGTTGGAGTATGGAATCTTTTGAAAATTGCAGGTTTTTTTCTCTATTGGAATTTCAGGATTCAACTACTNCTACTACTACTACTACCACTACTGTTTTACTACAAAGAATGCATAATTTTTCTTTGACTTTTTATCTTTGTTAAGCATTTCTTGACAATTTCTTGAAACATTTACATTTTTAAGCATTAAGTTGTTTACATTAAAAATTTTAACTTTTAAAGCAATTTAACCTTATTAAAGCCTTTTTAGCACTTCTTTTTAGCTTTCTTAGGCATTGTACTTCCAAATCAAGCATCTTTTCTTTTCCTGAAGAAGCTTAGTTTTACTACAATCTCATCACAATTTTGAATCAGATGAGAGCAGTGATGTAAACATCACAGCAAAAATTAAATAGCCTCAGTTATTTAGCAAAAACAACTTTATCTTACAGTTGCAGTTGATTATTTCAATATTCATAAATTGCAAAATAAATATATTAACACACATTCAACAATATCACACACACCTTGCTTTAATTTTGATGCCAAAATCTGTAATTCCCCTGGGATCCTGAAAGTGGGCATTCCTTAACTCAGTTTGCTGAGTTAGAAAAGTGTTAGGTGGCCTATTAGGTCTTCACCATGTTTTATTTCTGTGGAACTGAACAGAGCCAAAGCAACAGAGCAGCATTAAGAAATCACAAACCCTATTTTAGGAAAAAACCCCCTTATTCCATCAATGTTTGTGTGACCTGTGAAAATGCAGGTAGGGATGTCTTTGCTACTTCAACAGAAATGAAATCACTAAAAGGTTAATGTTGGTGCTTTTGCAAAAACTTATTAATGCAGATGTCCTAGTCCAGAACAAACTATACATCTGTTTTGAAAATTCCTACTTTCACGAAATAAGAAATATGAAATTTCATTAAATAATATAGGTAGCATAGCAAGAAAGCAAGGCAGTACCACATGCCATACAACACAAGTATTGAATAAGAATATAAAGCATTTGCATGAAAATACAGTCAAATGCCTGAGAATTATCCACTGCACCAACTTTTATTACTGTGCTAAAAAAACCTGATTTAAATAGTCCTGTGATACAACATGAAGCAACAAAGAAGTCTTGGTGTGAAATCCAGCAAGTAAATTAATGTCATCCCTGGATCTGCAGGTTTGCAACCAGAATCCTCAAAAAGAAAAGTTAAAAGTGCAAAGATAGCACTGCTGTGCTGCATTTTGCTGTCACTGTTCTGATCTATGAGAAGAAGGTTGCACTCCTCCTTCCACCTTCCAAAAGTAAAACCCTACAGTGTTGTGGGAGAAAATAAGTGTTTACACAGAATTATTTTCTCCCTGTTCTTCAGTGTTAGGTTTTTAATTTTATACCACTCTACTGAGGATATTGTAAGAAAAGTCAAGTAAAACTCATTTGGGCCCATGGCTGCTCTTCAGGTGACAAGGGTAAAAATAGAGAAGGACTGAACAATACTGAGGGCTAAAAATCTGGAATAGTGCAAGAGCCTGATTGCTGTTATGGCCAGAAACCCCCACAATTTCACATATGTGCTGTTCATCCTGCTCTGCCCTTTTGTAAAATNCCATGAAGAAATTTTCAGGGATCTTGCATAAAGTGGGTGCAGCTGCCTTCCCAGTGTATCCCTGCCCTTCCTGCGTATCTGAAAGTGGAATGTGGAAACCTGTATTTAATGGGACAAGTTTAGGTCTTTTCCATTGTTGTGACATTCAATTTTCAACTCCTTCCCTTAATTAGAAACTTGCAGATAAGATTTCAACACCCTCCTGATTCGCTGTATTTGATTTCACACATTTTTTTTTCCCTCATTGATTGTATATTTGTCTGCTACACAGTGCCATAGGAGATGGAGATACAGTCACCTAAAACAGAAGTCCAGACTACATTTGTTTCCAACACAGTGATTTTCTTATTGCTGTTATCTTAATTGAAGATATTACCATAATCTCAGTACAGCTCTATAATAATAGTTTCTGTATTGCAGAACTATTACAGAAACATGTGTTGTTGGAATCTGATATTTCTATTTCAAAATTTATAGCTAAGCTTATAAAATGCATTTTTTAGGAAGAAATGCCTGATCCCAATGCATATAGCAAACCTAAGGGCCAAAAACTGAGCCAGAGTGGTTGAAAGGTGGTAAATTATATATTCTAGTGCAACATGTTTTGTCTCTCTCTGTCTCTCACCATGTGAGTGAAAATGCTTCAGAGGAATATCTTGCCTTAGAAAAAAAATTATACAGCAACCTAAAAGGTTTTTAGCTGATACTGAGGCTGACTTGGCCTCTGTAGACTGTTTATCAACATTCTAAAACAATTGGAAATAAGTGTCTCTACAAGGGTAGTATGAATGTAGGTAACACAAGGTTAGCAGATTTTTTTTTTCTTTTACATTTCAAGCACTTTTAATTTTACTTTTTTTTTTTCCTCTATTCTGTGAAAAGGAAAAAAAAAGAAAATAAATANTTTTTTTATTTTTTATCTCAGCAAACCATTGGTGTGACACCAAGCCTGAGCAGGACCTTGGGACTGCTAGAAAAGGATTTAGTTCATCTAATGACTGTGATTTCTGTTATGGACACTCTGTATTCAACTGAGTGTTGTGTCAGAGGTCTGAGATCCTCAACAGATACTTTCATCCATTTTTAATAGATTTTTATTTAGCACATAATGCAGATAACCCCAAAATTCAAAAAAAAGAATACTTCTTAAATGAATGAGAATCATATAATAAAAAGAATAATGCTTCCTGGGTCTTAAAATTAGACCAGTTTATTGTGAGACATGACTTCATAATTTAAGTCTAATTAAGAAAGGNCAATAAATAACATCCTAAAACCAGTGCTGAGATAGCAATAATGTCTTATTAATGTGTATATTTGTACATAAGCAGACTTGATTAAAAAACTTAAGTATACATGTAGTTTTACTGAAACTGCACTGAATAGAGGTGAAATTATTTAATCCATCTTTAAAATCTCTGTATTCTGTAGCTTCAGATGCATGTGCACACATCAAGATGATCTTGAGATGTTTTATACCATGCAGGGTTGTAAATTCACCTTGCCTTTTACTGCTTCTATGATGGTTAAACATATGAAAAAAGCACTCTGATTTTGGTCCTGTGGTCCTTGTCACAATGGGTAAAAGTCTTTAAATAATGATTCCAGCAATATACAAGTTTTCCCATTCATATAAAAAAAGAGCAGGATTTTCCTCACATAAAAAAATAAACCAGCAAGATTTGTCTAATTTATGAAAATTTGTTTTTTAAGGTACTAAACTAATTTGGAATAGTTACAGATAACCATATAACCTCACAGCACAAGAAAGCTTCATTTTTAAATTCCTATGCAGTATTTGATCTAAAAAATAGCTATATCAAAGAAAGAATACCTTGAAAGTACCTTAAGGAAGCCTTGCTTCAACAGTATTTTCTGAGATTTAACTAATCTTATAAAATTATTNATGTCTTATAAAATTGTCAAATGCAAGAAATCTTCAGAAATCTTTCTAGATCTGAGGGAACACCTTGGTTTGTGCTCTANGTAAGAATAAAATTTCCCTAAGGATTTTTTTGTGGGGGTGGCTTTTTTTCATACAAAACCTTTAATCACAATCCTAAAGAATTTGTAATCACTGTTGTGCCACATCCAAATTCCATTAATTCTGTGGGAATTGGGTATCCAGTAGAAAAAAGAATTGGAATTGATATCCTGGGTCAGATTAATCTGACTGTCTGCCTGGCCAGCATTATCTAAATTGAAGAAAAGTAATTTACAAATAGAAATGGACCCTGATTAAGTTACCAGTCCAGAGGAAAAGTTTTGTTATTTGACTTGTTGATTGTTGATCTCTATGCAGTTGATTTCCCAGATGACATAAGTGTGGCTTCTTGATTTGTCATAAAATATCTAACACTCTGCTGGAGAGTAATTTATTTCTTTTGGAAGTGACTTCTACACATCAATTATGTACCTTACCTTAAGAAACACCACTTTAAAAGATTTAAAAGAAACTTTAAAAGATTCTTTTTGCTGAACAGTCTGCCTTGCTTTCTATGGCAGGAGTTATTATGTAACTCCTATGACTATTTCATTTTTCCATCTATACACAGGTAATTGAGCAAGGTTATTTAAAGGAGCAATACTAGAGAAATTAATANAACACTGCTTTAGAGTTTGTGTGCTAACATGTTTCTTTAAGACATTAATGGACAGGCAGAATTGGCAGGTTTTACATGTAAAGGAATACAATTATGAAACCAGAAATACTGTGTTGAAATACTGAATTATAAGGAGGATGAGTTGGCTACATCTTGTTCCAAAGCAATTTGTATCTGTGTGAAATTTTAGTCAGAAAAAATACAAAAGCATGTCAAATTTTAACTCAGAGTGGTTATGTGAAAAAAATGTGGTTTTTAATAAGTAAATAGTAAAAAAATCAATGCAAAATATATTTTTTCATAGACAATACTTAAACATAGCTTAGTTATTGTTTAAGGAGCCTCTTTAAGTGGCCATATGCATTTCAGCAAACACCAGTAATTTTAGTCCCCAGTATATTGATATTCAATAAATATGCTGTGTTTTCCACAATTTCTTTTGTTCAAGATTGTTAATTCCAAAACCTGGAACCCTAATAACTGCTTGAAAAGNAGCTCTGAAACTCAGCTACACTTACATTGTCATTCTGTAACCCTGGCTCATTGCTAATTGGGTTAGTTTCCACTTTTAGCTACTAGAGAATTTTCTGGGTGCTTACTGTANGTCTCATGCCCATGCCAGTGTCTCTCTCCTCTATGAAAGATTTTTGGTTACATCAAACTTTATAATACANTTATATTTGGGGATTTAAAATCTCCTTCTAATTTTTCTCTGGATTTCTCTATCTNTCAAAACATTTTCCTTCCTTCTTTCAAAGTGGTGGCTTCTAAACTTCCCAGGAGTGTTGGTGGGATTTTTTTTGTTTAGTCCTTTTTTTTCAGTAAAACATTATGCTCAGTTAAAAAATTTGGCTCCTTTTGGCACAGTGACAGAAGGATTTCCTAAATAATAGTCAACCTAAATAAAAAAAATTTGGTCTAGGAGGAAATAGAATAGTCCCAAGCCACTGTGTTGCTCCTTACCTTGCTGTCCATACTACACTCTGTATATTTTTTGTCATGGAAACACTCATGGCTGTGTTTTGTTCTCTGACCCAATATTGCTCAATGACATATACATATATACATATAATGTATATATACATTATTTGTTTTTACCTAAAGACATAGATAAACTAAATGGAAAAGCATCATGTCAAATCACCAATCTTATTGATGCACTGGTTAAAGTTTGTTCAATATTGTGAATAAATCATGTGGCAAGTGTGCCAAATATTTTTTCTGGTTTTATTATAACTCAAAAAAACCCCCAACTTTGGTTTCTTCTGGAGGAGACATATACCCTTACAAAGCCAGTGTGATTTCCTCACTTTATTTTGAGATAATTGGAAAGATGAATCCTCTGTTTTTCAGGGTTTCATACATTGTGCCATGAATGTCACAGCCTCTGCATGCCCAGGGCCATGTCTGTCAAAGGCAGAGCCATTTTTAGTGAAGGATTTTAGCAAATATACTACAGTATATTTGAGNCTATATAAGACCTCCATGAGAAGAAATGGACTGCCATTCCTAACCTAGGAAAAAAGTTAATATTTTTATTCCCCTCCCCACAGTATCTGTCAGCTTCAAAGGCAGATTACTTTAAAGTGCTTGCATTAACATATGAATTATAAACCACTAACTTNTAGGAATATGTAAATTAAATAGGCATGTAATATGAGACATTAAAGCCAAAATTTTCATCTTTAAGAGAAAACTTAGGTGCCCAAGCATGTAACCTTTACAAGCATAAAAAAAAATCTTATGTGAATATACCCTATAAGCTTTTACTTACACTGCTGTAAATCTAAAGTAACTCCTCTGNCCTTCATGGCTTTACTCAAGATGCACCCCTTGTACAGAGATTAAAATTTGGCCTTTTAACCTCAATTAAACTCCATGCACATGTCACACCATGGAAGTCAGGATGGTGACACAGGTTCTCTGCATGAAACACTGTCACTAGGGAAGTGTTCAGACAGTTTAGGCCTAAAATTGGGCTTAGTTAAGTCAGTAGCAGTCAGTCTTAACCATTCACCAGCAGGGTCCCTGGGNAGAATACTGAATTTAGGGCAACTATGGGTGTACAGTTCTCAGAGTCAGTTTACTCAAGAAAAAANTAATTTTTAAAACACATGCTAAAGTAAAGAACAAGATTAGGGGTAATGGTCTGTCTTTGAAGCCTTTCTGCAGCTGAAGCATTAGGAAAAATATTAGTTCTCACTTATGGCCTGGAGAAGAGACAGCAGCCAAAATATTGCTCTTAACTTCTATTTCTGCCTATTATTTGGTGTTNAATTCTTCTTTCACTTTCCAATTGCCAAACCACTACCAGTCTATCAGTATCCTATTTCTATGAGATATCAGATTATTCTGTAAGAGTATCACAGTGATTCTCACCAGGCAACGGATTTTTTAGCAGAAATCTCTATTGGAGTCAGTGGGAAATTCTAATTAAAAATCCATGCCACAATCTGACCCAAAACAAGTGAAAAAGTGTTTGTGAAAGTCAATAAATAAATGACATCCTAATTCAAAATTGGAGGCTTTGCATGAGCTCCTAAAAATGAGCACTGAAGCATATTGTCTTTGGATTTTGACTATTTTCCAGGTACATAAGGAAAAGCAACCAGATTATAAGTGGATTGAGAAACAGAAAAAAAAAAAAAAGCTCATATGAATTATCTCTGTGGAGGTTTTTGCCTCATAATGTTCCACACATTTCATGCTTAGCAAAAAAAGAGAAATTCAGTTTTCAAGTATTCCTTTNGGATTGTTGTTACTTTAGAGGTATAATCTACATTCTTAAAATGTTCATACATATTTTTAATTTCAAACATCTTGCACCACTAACACATTAACAATTTCATATTCCCTGGCATTTATTTTCATATTGTATGTTGCAGAATTTTTCTGTTAACTATTCAAAAATACCACCTTCCTTAAAATACTGTTTTGATTTTCATTTAAATTAGTAAATGAATTATATATATGCTGATTAATTTTAAATTGTAAAATCTGTTGATACTTGTGAAAGTTACNAAACTCACTGCTATATAACAATCAACTTTTTATTTTCTACATATTGAATTAAATGTGGATATAGTATTACAATACCTAAACCAATGCTTTGGAAGGTTAATTTGGAAATTAATCTTTTACACAAAATATATCCAGAAAATTGATTTTATGTATTTAAATTTATTTAAATAAATTTATTTAAAAATAAAATTTTAAACCTTTTTATTTTACTCNTGAACTGGAACATCTATAATTTCAAATTACCTTTATGTTAGACATTGAAAAAAACTTAACAAAATGTTGCACTGCAACTGGAAAAATAATTCCCCGCTTTACTTTAGACATTATAGTCCTAGGTAAACATGTTTATGACAATATTTTTCACTTTATTATGTCATCTGATCAAGTAAGTAAGCAGGATTTATTTTGTGGTTTTGGTGTTTAGTATTTGGGTTTGGTGAGGGGGTGTTTTGTGCTTGTTATTTTGCTTGCTTTTGTTTTCTTGGAGATGGTTGTTTTCTTTTTTTTTAATTTAGGTTCAAGTTCAGGACAAGCTTTTTTTATGAGTTAAAATGGCCACATTTAATAGCCACAGCGATTTCATACTTGCAATCAAAAATTATAGGGACTTTGCTCTTTGTACCAAATTGCTGTGCAGGGAGAATCAAATGTTATCAATAGTGGGGTGTAAACTAAAACTAATGCAAAAAATTGGGATCTGCACTGCTATCTGTCCAGGATAGGTGGCAATCTAGAAATCCTGGTTTGAGTCCAACTTTTACTCACATAAATTAGCAGAAAATATTGCCAAACTTGATGGTGACTGCTGTGACTAAAATCACTTTTTAAAATAAAGAGAGATGCAATCTTTGTTTCATTTGTACAGGCTGAGAATCTGCCTGGTTTCTAAGCAGGGGAATCAATAGGTTTGCTTAAATTGCTCATTGCCATAATAGTATCTTACTTTTTATTACTCAGCTATATTTTATCTACACTAGTCACTAGACTTTAATTCTCTTGTCCAAACTGATAAAAGTGTTGTTTGAAGTGGATACAGGAATTGTGAAGCTGGAAAAAAAGGGGAGATGGTGCTTAGCTTTCTGATTTACTTAGGCAAGAGTATATCTACACAAGGAAATTAAATTTGAAGTTAGCTGCCATAAATTACCTCAACAAATACAATTTTTTAAAACTTAGTATTTATCATATTATATCTAGTTTAAACTAGTTTAAACGAGTTACGTTAACTAGCATGCTCAATTATCATTTTAATTTTTCTAATTTTCNACTCCTTTTGATTTCTTTCTTTTATTTAAATGCATTTCTGATTCTTTTCTTTGTGAGAAATAAGGGTTTATGTTTCTAGAACATAAATGCAACTGTAAAATTATTTAAGTTCTGGACTTTAATACTAAAATAATTTCTCCATTATTTCTTATTCTGGTGTTTTAAAATATACTGTAATATCAGATATTACCATATGCAAATCTTGTTTCCTTAAAAGTCTTGCAGTGCTGCTATTTTCCTTTATATACAAGATTTTTAAGTGTACAGGCACTTTCAGCTAAATGACACATCTAGAATTTGATTAGACAGGAGAGTAGGAATCTCACCTTCAACACCACAAAACAAAATTGGAATGAAGAGTGGTATGTTTTAACAACAGTAAGACCAAACATTTCGGTTTCCTTCTTTTATTTTTCCTGAGGAAAATAAAAAAAAAAAAATTCAGCAAACAAAAATTTTCAATAGTGATTTTTTTTTTCCTCTCCAGATGTGTTCTCAAGCAGATGTGTTCCCTTCTTATGCTCTTCTCTTCTGGCCTCATTCCACAAAAACACAGTGCTTGTCCCCAGTGAAAGGAAGAATCCTTCAGAAAAAGGCAGGAGACAGGACACACACAGCAAATATCCAGGGAATCTGTTGTGACATCCTGCAGCTCNGCATTTGGGTTCTGTGCTTGACTGTGGTATCATCAATATTGCAAGAGTTCAGATTTCACACAGCACATTTCATAGTTAAGAGAAAGAAAAGCCACTTCATTGCTCACTAGTAAACTACAAAAATATTTACAAAGATCAAATCTAATACAAATCTTGACACTTGATATCTGTCTAGGATCATTTTTTTGGATGTACCTAATTTATCTATAATAATAATTGCAAATGCAAAGTAGAATTCTTTGATTATTTTCATATTGCAACTAGTAAACCAAAAGAGTATGTCCTTCTTACTAGGAAAAGGGTTTAGTCCAGTATATAAAAATAGTTTTTATCTCTTGGGAGTTTTTAAGAAAAAGGGTTCAGCACCAAGAACTGATAAGGAATTTTAAACTTGACTCAGTTGTAGAACAACCCCACCTTTTGCACCATCTAAGCCCTCCCAGATGGGAGATTTGATCTTCCAGTAACAGAGGTGACCAATTGCCTGCTGTGTAGTATTTGCTTATAATTATATATAATTATATAATTATATATATATATCTAATTATATATATATATATAATTTATATATATATTTATGTATATATNTGTATATATATATATATGTATATGTATATAATTATAATAAGAATTTCTTCTAGGCACCCCACTGAGATTCTTGGATGGAAAATGGAAGTGTACCCCAGCTCCATTGATGGCAGTCAACTAAAAAGCTCCCACTTACCCATTTTCCCAATCTACTCTGGTTTTGTACAGATTGATATCAAAGCCCCAAAAGGAACAGTCAAGTTTTATCAGCAGGTTGTTCTGTCAAAAATTCCTGATGTCCTACACGACATTTCACTGCTTGCTAGAATTGGGTCAGAAAAGAAATTTCCTTCAGGGCACATTGACTCTTTCTTGAGATNAGACTTGATTGTTCTTCCCCCTGCATTTGAGAAGAGAAATTATGGTCTTTCAGCAGCTGAGTGNCTACCACAAGCTGCTGAACAACTTCTATTAAAAGTAAAATCAGCATATCACAGAAGGCACTTAGCTTTTTGCAGGATTGTGTCTTTTCTTAGTCCTGAGGGGAGAAGGGCAGGGCAGGAATTGACCTCACCAAAACATGAAAGTTTTGAGAACTTCAGTTTATCTACCTAACCTATGCACACCACATTTGGCTGGGCTCTTTTCCCTTCATTACTGAGCTTTATTTAAAATTTAGAGACAGAGAGAAAAAGAGAGAAAGAGATTGAGAGAAATACAAAAACAGAGAGAGAAAAGGAGAATCCATTCTACAAAGTATAAAGCATTTTTTTTTACTTAATTTCAGAATTTGCTTACAAAGANGTAGAATTCTCAGTTGAGTCCATCAAGATTGAGCTACAGCACATCAAAATGGGACTGATATTAAATGGTCAGACTTAGGAGGAAGGTAGTCTAATGCACCCCAGACTGATTCTTTCCTTATGAAAATTTCTTTCTGATCCTTGTTTTTGAAGGAGAATTTCCTGGATAAACTCATCATAAGGATTTTACTGACAAAGGCATTTTATGAAGGTCTGCTGAATTCAGTGCTTGACCCCAGTGCTGGGAGATTCAGCACTTAATTTTCTTTGTTATTTAACTTACTGATCCAGCTGTCACCCTCATCCTGAAATCCAGTTTCAGTTGTCATCCTTACTGAAAAGATGATCACTAAAGTTTATTGTCCTGGACACCACTACTGCAGGTCAGAAGTACAAAACCATTTTCCTAGTTGCCTGGAGGTCAGTCATGCTTTAAAGTAAAACCTCAGTTAGAGAGTTTTCCTTGTCTTCTTCAATAAATTTGCTGAAATTCTCTGAAAAATAATTATTCTGTGTAGATTTATTTCATTTATTTTCTAAAATAAGTGATATCTAGTTTTTCTAAAAGCAGATGACCTTTCTAATAATTATTGCAGATCAATATTTTAATTTAATTTATCTTTAACTAAACTTATATCTAGAGGAGAATACTTTGCTTTCTAAATGAATGTTTNTCTAATATTTCTTGATTTTATTCAGAATATCTCCAGACTTCTCTGGAATGAATTTCAGGATAACAAGCTTTGGCAAATTTTAATAAAGTTTTTGGTTGGGTGAGACACTGTCATGCAGGTTAGGCTTCCAAGGTTTTGCATATTTGAAACTTACTGAAGATGATCTACTTAATTAGCAGTAAACTGCCAAAGCAAATCAGAAGTTCTGCTTTCTGGGAATACTTGAACTGAGGAACAGTGGCCTGTATGGCTTCCTAATTTTACATTAAGTTGGACAACTCTTTCTCCTATNCCAAAATATTATGACAATAAGTATGAATATTTAGATTTCCATAGTTCTCTTAAATAATCTGCTGAAACTTTGCATCTAGCAGCTTTTAATCCAGAAGTCAAAGGCTCCTTAAAATGTCCCTTAAATCAACTGAGTTCTCAAAGTAAGTTAAAAAGTTTGTTTTTAATTTCAAATTTATTTTTGCTTTCCAAGTTGCCCTGCTTTCAACTTCTTTACTTGTCCAATGTCATCCTACTGCCAGCTGTCAAATTGCTGGAGAAATCTCTCTTCACTGAGGAGGGACTTGTCACTTAAATGTGCAGCTAACATGGGAAAAAAAATGCAGTTGCCAGTGCTCAGAATGATAAAACACAAAACCAGAGCAAGGTCCAAACTGNCTCCTGAGCAGTGCTGGATATGCTCTAGAGCATGTCTGTGCTTTGAAGCCTAAACAGAAGACTCACCTTGGCAAAATAATACAGCAAAATGATATAGATGTTCACTAGTTAAAGCAGACTCAAGACCTTATTTGTAAACAATGCTGCATCTTCCTAAATTACACATGTATAAATAAACTCCAGGTTAGACACCTGCAGTAGGAACTCAGCTGTGCCCATNATTGGCTCAAGCTGATGGCAAATGATGAATTCCCCAGTGAAAATATGTACATTTATGTTTTCATGGAGGATTTAAAATTAAAAAGGAAAATGTTTTGAAAGAGCAATAATTCCCTCAAGCTTTCTTAATATATAGAAAATGACTAAAAAAGACATGTAACTTGGAAGAAGAGAGGTCATCTCTCAAGGTCTTCTAAATACAGAGTTGAGAGATTACCCTGCTTAAAAAAAATAATAAAAGCCTCCAAGTAGTGAGCTTCACCATGAAGTGTACCTTATTTTATTATTAACAAACATTTATGAAGAATTTGATATATTCAAGTGAGAGAACTGCCTTCTCTCCATCTCTATACCTATACATCTTATACATTAATGTAAATTTATGACACTCCACATATAATTCCTCACATACACATATATATTTTAATGATGTTATATTACTTTCAATATCTTTGCAAATAAAGATTGGAAAAGGGTGTTGCTTTAATCCTGTTTTTTTAATTTATAAATGAAGATCAACAGGTCACAGAAAATCAAATTTTGATATTTTGGATTACTCCATAATTTTATATTTTACTTCAGTACTACTTTAAATTTATGTTTTATGGAATATTTTAAATGGAAATTAGCATACAAAGTTTAAAAATATGTTAGAATTCTTCTGATATTCTTAACTGATTAAGGGAAATTTGATGTTACTTCCTTCAATAAGTTTTTAGCCTTTTGAGAGGGACTAAATTTTGTTAAATATTGATTAAAATATAATTTTTCCATCTATAATCTGCCCCAAGATTACTGAACAAAACAGTTTATTACTAATTGATACACACATTTTATACCTAGCTTGAAGAGAAATCACATAGCAAAACCACAAATCACATCATTTTGTTAAATTTACTCAAAGAAAAAATCCTTTTTTTTTACTTACTGAGTTTCAGAACAGCAATTCCAAAACTCTACAAACTTTGTTGCAATAATCCATTTCTATCCAAACCCATGACATATTAAGTACAAATTTATCTGGAACTTTAACCTAGGTTATGAAAAAAAAAATAAAAATTCACAAACACATTGTAGAATTCATGGCAAAATTATAATAAAACTTCTTATTGTAAATTACTGTGCAGATAGGCTCAATTGCTACATAATGCTTATTCTTAGCTTTGCAATNCTTTACAGTCTGACTGGCTGATGAGCCTCTAATTTTATTCATCACTGTACATTTTTCCCTCTGTAATTTTGTACCCTGTGCATCTTTTCCTGCTGTTTGGTAGAGTGAACCAGCCAGAGAAACTGGATGCACATAATATACATAGGGCTACTTTTGACAATCTGATTTCTGCAGTCCTCTGCCATATTTGTTAGGTGGGCCCTTGAAAGGAAACTTTACAGGCTTAATCCTCATTTAAATACCTCAAAAATGCATGATGGATTAGTAGTAGTAGTAGTGTTACTACTAGCAAACCANGCAAACCTGACAGGAGGAAAGAAACTTTATTCTCTTCTCATTTTAAATCATGGCAAACACAAATTAATTCTGTTAACCATCAGAGGGCACAATAAAGTCAACAGGCCAGACAATGTCCTGGTCTGTTGGTCCCTAAGGCTGCAGAAAGATCTTCTCCCCACTTGGTCACCCTAAAGGACAGCAAACCTCTCAAGCCAGGAGCAGCAGCTGTGTGTTTGCTCTCTGTGCTTACTTCTGACAGCAAAACCATCCTCTCCACTGGTGTGGAGGGAAAGACAGCAAGCACAGAATATCTGAGGGGGAAAACAAGAAATGGAATGTGGAGCAACTGCGAGNGACAGACCCTGTGAAGACCATACCCACACTTGCCCCAACCCTTTGTGACATCTAACACACACCAAGACACTGCTGGCATCATGAAATGGCATGGAAGTATTTGAGGAAATAAAAAACATAGCATGAGAAAACATAGGATAACCCACTGGGTGTCATGCCTAGTTACTACCAGAAATTATAAAGAAATAAATGTTAAAATGGATTCCTTTCCAATTCAGAATATTCTCTGATACTGTGATTCTCTGATTTAGTGTTGTCAGCTTTTTATTTTCCCTTTTATTTCCTTTTTTAAAAACATATAATTCCTATTATTTTTGAAAGATATTTTTTTTCTCTCTAATTTAGCAAACNATGACACAAAAAAATTCTACACTGGAGTAAACTATTTCTAGGTAGTTCAATTTATATTGTACATAAAATATGACCAATATTGCACATAGTATATATATTTTACATATATATGTGCATATGTATGTGTGTGCACAAATATACACAGACAGATACAAATATATGTATATATGTATAACTACAAATGATGCACAATGATGGTGCCAGTAAGAAATAGNGAACAACTCAGACACAAAATCAGCTCTCATATCATAGTGTCAAAGTGCTTGAATTTAGTGTGCTGGACTATACCCTTCTTATTGAACAAGGTGGCTGAACATTGATGCTGTGTTCAAACTGAAAGTTAAGAATAAAACCAAGACAGGTCCTCTGACAGTAACCTAGCCTGGTATTATGTCACTGTCCACTCAAAGACAATAATTTACAAATTATTTGACACTCAGGCTTTAATTTTAACATTCCACAGGCATTCATAATGAGATCTTGATTTTGGGATGATACCAACATCAGTCATTGACTTCAGTGGAAAAGTGCATGCATCTTAATGGACTATGCAAAAAAAAATTTAAAGATACTTTTTTTTGACCATTGTATTTGTAAACATGTTACTATAGANCATAATATAATGATATACAATATGCTATATTTGTACTTCACACACTCACAGAAAAGAATAATTCATACACTCTGTTACCAGAAACTGTGAAAAAAAGACAAAGGCAGTGGATACCTATCTATGACAAATAAATGGGAGAAANGTGCCAATGGTGATACATAATTAGACTTTTGGGATTTTTGGCACCTTTTAATTTCTGATTTTTAAAATTTTTATTCCAAGATAATGTTTGTATTTCTATTACTCCAGTGGTGATGTCTGGGCAGCAAACACTATCACAATAAGTTTCTATTATATGTCTGTCTCAAAATGAGCATGCAGGTGAACTATCCACATTTACCTTTAGAAAACATTTTATTTGAAGATTTAGCCTTAGGCAAAAACATCACCTGGAATCAAAATAACTATGTAATAATAAAAATATAGAGATGAAAAAAAAAATATCTAAGAGCTCTCAAGAACCCAGGGCTGTAAACTGCAATAACTTCTCTGAAGTTTAAATGGATCAGGCTACAGAGTCAAAATTATTTCCTTTCAATCTCACCCACCATCTACCTCCTCACTAGGACCCTTTTCAGATGCTCAGACAATGATGTCCTGTGCTCAAGTTCTTAATTGCCTTTCCTCCACATCAGCACAGCCCTAATGTTACACTGTGGTTTGTGTTTTATTGGCAAGGTTTAGGTTAACATTAAATAAAACTCTGGGTGCACTCAAAAGATGACCAGCACAATGCAAGCCTTTGTTTGCTGGAATTATTCCTTATGTGAGCACACACACACACACATTTCCCTTGATCATCAGTGAGCTTGGTCACTTTCTGTAAGCTTTTCTTCTGAAGCAATGCCTCCATTCTGATACTTAAATATTTTTTTCAATTTTTTTCTCTGCATCTTCTTGGTTTGACTTATTATATGTGTCTTTAAATGGCAAGTTGTATTCTGGGTAATCAAATCTTCCTATTGCCAAAATTATGGGTTCCCAACAGGATGCTTTAAAATATACAGCATGTGGATTGCTGCTATTTCTTCTTTGTGTTTGGTGGGGGTTTTTTGGGTTTTTAAANTTTTTTTGTTTGTNTTTTAATCACATTTTATCCTTGTAACTTGTCCTCTTGACCTCTTGATCTCTTTCAATTACTCAGTATCTGTATCTGTTCTGCATCTATTGAATATTTATTTNTTTCAGATATTTTTTCCACTCACATTGCTGGTTTTTTTACCTGTTAAAACTTACATAGAGGTTTCCAGAAAATATTGCTAACCCGTCTTGATTATGCTTATTATTTTAATTTTCTCACAAGTTTTAACAGCATCTCCAAATANAATAACATGAGTTGTCTCTGTTGCACTCACCAATTTATTGATAAATAAATATGTTCACATTTGAATTCAGTATTNATAGACCTAGAGAATAAACTTCCTTAAAATACAAATGTGTCTTATTATTATTTAAGCTTTTTTTTTTTTTTTTGAAGAGGGGGAACATCATTATTTTTTTATAATTAGAACATAAAAACTGCATGTTCCTTAGCTAATTTTTTTGTGAATTCATGATTTTGCACCTAGGAATCCAAATATCCTGTGGTCTTTGGCACAATGAAACTGGTGCCACGTTGGACACAGGTTGTTCCTTCACCTGGGGGAGCCAAGCCACAGGGATGAAACCATATTAAAAACAGAACAAAATCCAGTTTAAAACTGAAAATACAGAAGATTGTATCCATTTGTGAGAAATACCAATTTATGTATGATAGCCTGAATCTAAGACTCTGTTTCAGCAGCTCCTAATTCAGGAGACCCTGAATTTAAAAACACCATAAGACAGTGAAAACTGCCTGAANAGCAGAGACCTGACAGGGATCAAAGGCTGGGAGTCAGTACAGCATATTTTTTATCTGATAGCCTACATTCCTACAGATACTTGAATATATACTGCTGGTGAGACATTNATAAAAATATACACAAGCTTACTTTTTTATAGATGAAAGTGGAGTAACATTTTAAATTCCACTGAGAAATTGAACTTTCATGTTATGCATAGTGTCTTAATGTTTATTGTGTGTACAGCCAGGGAATGTTTCTGTATATTTTATTTTACTAGCAAAATATGATCAAATGGCTGGCTTTCATTTGTATGAATTGGCATATCTCTTCAATGATACTCTATTCATTTTGCAGATGCTGAGAGACATGAGCAAAATAAGTGAATATTTCTAAGCAAAATTAGTCAAAAATGTATGATTTTAGAGTGACAGAAATATTTCAAAAATTTACCTAATTTATGCTCAAAATGGAGACTTTTGCCAGGAGAATTTACATGTTTTTCAGCATTGTCTATCAGCAGCATTTGAACAGGAGTGGCACCTTTCAAATGCAGCATTTACAAGTCACCACTTGTCATTACACGTAGCTGTGTGTTCAGGAGGTTTGTAATAATAGCCTTTAATTAAACTGCAGACTGTTGGAGGGTTTCTGTTACCCTCTCTGAAGGTCTTAATGATTAGCTGGATCCAGTATTTTATGCCACACTTAAGGTTAAATTAAATAATTAAAATATACCTGCAAGAGAAACAAAGACTTTACATGTTCTAATTCAATTTCTGCATTTCAAGGTTTTTTAATTAATTTGGGACATACTAGAATAAGACATACACTTTTAAAAAAACAGTAGATTTTTGTGGGAATAATCAGTAAGCATGATGCATGTAAATGAGCTGCTTTCTATGCATGGCTGGCAAAAGTGCTAATTAAATAGTTGGTATTCAAGACTATGCTCGTTCATTGTTTAGTGACATACAAATCCAGTGATGTGTGCCAGAAGACATTTTAGGTTGAATGCTTTCTCCTCTGTGTTCTTTGCCATGAAATGGTGGCACCATGATGTGAACACAACTGTAAGCAAAACACTGGAATATGCTTTAATAATGTTTCAATCATATAGTGCCACTAGTCTATCTTTCTAATGAATTTTAAATTTCTTTCTTCGTGTGATGACATTGTGAGGTATGGCTGATAATTAAATANAGGAGTCATTTTCTCACTAAATTTACATAAAATGGCTAAATGCTAATGCACCAAATGGGCCTTACTGTATCTGGCACAGTAAATATGCCTTTGCAGGNTTTCTGCAATCAATCCCCTGTATTTCATTAGCAGCCAGATAAAGGTCTTTTCTGAAAAGGGAAAATAGAAACTATTGTGTGTACACTGAGATCTGATGATACTTGCCATGATATCTACATTATTAGAACCTTGTCCAGAATAAAATTTGCATGAGACTGGAAAAAAAGTTATTTTGCAAGTATAGTTAAATGGACAGCCAGTGCTTCTAATAAGCACCAGGCTGCACACTGAGGCTTTCCACATTTAGCACTGAATACTGACCTGAAAACACCCACANTGTGTTGTTTTAATTTTGTAATTACTGATGTATCTCTAACACCCCCTGTTAAATCTACAGCTGCTNAAATCTTGCCATCTCCTCACTGCTCCTCAGTATAAGTTAAAACTGTTGTTTTTCTCTTACTGTTATACACAGTCACCTTTCACCCATATTAACTCTTTCTTTCTTGTCTTCCTGCTAACAGAAATTCTATATATTAGACAAAACATATTACAATGGATAGCAATGGATACCATTGTTGCAATATTATTAACCCAAAACAAACTCTGTGTATTTAATAAAGGAAACTTAGTTTTCTCTCTCTCTTTTTTTTATTTTTGATATCTGGAAGATTTTTTTGCAAAAAAGTGCTATTTAAAAATAAATGTATGCTTTTTCCCTACACCTATTTTGAATTAGTCTTGATAAATAATTAAGCAATTCACAATATATTATTTAGATGCAATGGTTTTATGAATTTCAGTGGTATTTCAACTA
>OAMK01000050.1:3288864-3313182 GCA_900205225.1 Saxicola maurus maurus | reverse complement strand
ATAGAATAGAATAGAATAGAATAGAATAGAATAGAATAGAATAGAATAGAATAGAATAGAATAGAATAGAATAGAATAGAATAGAATAGAATAGCGGCAATGCAGCCCCGTGGAGCGATGAGGCCGGGCGAGGGGCACGGGCTGGGTACTAGAGGGAGGAGAAGAGGCACGGAGCCATGCACCGGCGCATCCCGCCCCATCCCGCCCCATCCCGCCTCCGGTCTCCCGGGAAACTCCAATCAGAGCTGTGGCCGCCCAGCGGGAGCGGAGCCCCGCGACTGGGCCGCGGGGAGCTGGGGATGCTCCTCGGCACGGCGCTGGAGCTGGGTGTTCGAGCCAGGAGGATCGGCTCGGGGAGCTGTGGAGGGACGTGCAGCCTGGCAGGGACCCCGCGGAACGAGCGCAGCCGCCTCGCTTGCCAGGGGAACTTCCACCCCATCTCGTCTCCCTTCCCCACCCCCTCAAGCATGANTTGAAATTATTCGTACAGAATTATAGGGAATGCAGCTTTTTGAGCACTAGATTTAAAGACAAAGACTGAACACCACGTTCCCTTTCCACGGCATTGCTGCATATCCATNGCTAAAACCAGGCTGTACAGATTGNGTCAGACCCAATCCTGATCTCACAAGGTGCATGGCACACGTTGATCCATGTCANACTCTGACCCTGACAGGGTTGCACCAGCTTTACACCATAAACTATGGATGTGTATGCATACATACACAAATGTATGTCTATAATTACATGTATATTCATTACATGTCTATATTACATGTATAATCACACAAGTGAGAGCTCCAGGAGGAACAAAACAGGCCACTATTGACAAGCACCAGCACTGTCAAAGGGCTCCTTCCTCCTCCTTTCCCACTCCCAGAAGGGGCAATAAGAAATGCCCATACATGTACATGCATTTTCTGCTTAAATAGGAAATCTGACAGTCAAAGTTTGACATTTTCTTTCTTCTAAATTAAAACAATGGGGGATGTAAGGGGTAATAAATGTGCTCACTACAGGTAGACAATCTCTGGAAGTGGTGTATGCTTTAAAAATTTAAGTGACCTTTTTAAGTCACACCTCTGTGGGACAGCTATGCACATACATTCCTCCTTCTAGCCAAAAGAAGAACTATTTCATAGTCTGCACTGTGCATGAGTTCCTGACCTGAACAGCACTCATAACAGAAACCATTATAAAGTGAGGGTAAAAAAGCAATAGTTAACAACTGAGAGAACTGAAAACTGTCCTTCTTGTACCTGTATTGACACTGAGATNCCCTGGCAGATTTCCTGCAGAACCTGAAGAAATAAATTTCTCATTGCTTTGCTTGTGTCATGTCTGCTAAACATTAAAGAAGAAATCATCTGCTAGACTCAGAAAAAGTGATCTGTATACTGTAAAGTACATCTACTAATATATTATCAGTCCCAAGATAGAGGGTTAAAATTGTTGATGAATACAAGTCAGTTTGCACGATTTATTTTTAAAATTTCACAAGAAGCAGTTTGGTTGCTTGAAATTTTCAGGAAACGATTATCCAACTCTATGTGCTGAACTCATTTTAAGAAAATTAAAGTGTTTGTCTGGCTGAAATAACTTGTAAATGAACTCATTTTTTTCCCCTCTGTCTTTTTTTACTTCTTTTTTTTCCTATTTTTTTGTTGTATTTCATGCATTGTAGGCACTAGCAATGATATTAGTTCTAGTGTGGGAAAATATTATAATTGAGATCTGGTAAGTTATTTGCAGACTTCAAGATTTTCTTTACACTGTGCTGACATTTAGTACAGCCCCGTTGGGGAAAACAATGCTGCCATTCATAGCTCTAGACGTAGATTTCAATCGACTTAAGCGGGCATAATGAAACTTGGTCATTCACCAGTTACCCATATTGTGTTCTCAAATTTTCTCTCAGCAAAAGTATAATGACTCAGTATTGTATGGTTGCATAGACAAGGGCTCAGAACAAGAGACACTAGTTTTGTCTGACGGTGTGAGAAAGTCGTGAAGGGATCTTTTCTTCCAGATGGTGTTAAATTCAGCTGCCTTTTTAACGCTGGCCTTGCACAGCAATCTGCTGTTCTCTTTCCACAAAGAATGAGCCCCAGTCCCTGCTAGTTAACATGCACACTCACACAGCCTGCAACTACCTTCCAATTGTTTTACAATGCACTGCTATGCTAAATAAACTTGATCCCGTCTCCTCCAGTGCTAGAACTGGCTTGGAGAGAGCTGCCCACTCACAGTTCAGCTTTTTGGGTTTGGGTTTGGTTTCACTTCCTGGTACATAAAGCTTTTTCTTTGTTTGATAGAGTGACTTTTTTCCACACAAGCTTTGAGGGAACAACACGTAACAGGTAGATAATCCTAGGGAAGGATTACCATTCCTAGTTACTTGCTGCATGAGCCTGTTAAAGCGGGTTCCGAGGTCCTGCTACCACATTTCCACGTGCTCTCTTTACCCAAATCAGAAGTTTACTGTGTAGGAGAAAAGGTGCAGAGAAATGGGTCTCTGCTCCTAAAGAATTGAAGGAATAAATAGGAGTAGTAACAACAGCAATATTTTAGTCATATTTTATTGATTGATAGTCGCCTGACATTATTAAGGTACAGGACAATTTAAGATGACAATAGCCACTGCAATGCTGCTATTTTTCTCTGATGTTTTCTTTAGCCAATTTACACCGAAAACCAAGACGCAGGCTACAGCTTAAGTAAATTGACCCCATTCATGCCTAAGCAAACAAGGGGTTTCCCCAGAAAACAGCTTATCGCCTTAATTGAAGCTCCTTGAGGAAGAAGACCGCGCACTTTGTCATGCAAATGTTAATTGCAGTAGACAATGCCTCTAGGTAAACAGGACAAGCAGTCAAACGAGAGGCAGGCACTCTGCGGCTCGAACNCGGTTCCGATGAGAATAAACACAGCTCCCCTCGCCGGGCGCTGCAGCAGTGAAACTTTGAGCCAAAAAGGAGGTTTAACTTCAGAAGGGCCTGGCAACCACCGGGCGGGACCCTNCGCCCGAAACTGAGGTTATTTTAACAGCTACAGAGAGGATGGGGTAACTTTTGAGGCTGAATTCTTTGGTTTAGCTACACAGTGTGCCTGCTGCTTCCAGAACACACTGGCTGGCTCCTTAATCCATCCTTCTCACAGTTCGGTGTGTGGCGTGAAGGGGAATATTCGCACTATGAGCCCCAAACCAATGTTATTTATAAGCACTTCAACAACAAGAGAAAATATAAAATAAAATTAAGGGATTATGAGAAGCAGCGCGCAAAGAATTTTGTCCCAGACGGATGGAGAAGGCTGAGCCCCATTCCCTTAGCGCTGATCTTGTTTGAATCTGCTCGGTTACAAATTCNCTATTGTATTCCAGCTTGCCTCAGGACAGGCGTTCAGGCCGAGCCCGAAGGAAATACAACCCTGAGCAATGAATCCCCCTCAATTTCACTGCCGGAGGCGCCCGAGCCGCCGTAATTGCGAAGATAATATTTGTTAAAAAGGCAGAGGTGTTAACATCCCGATACGCCTGCCCTGACCTTCCCTTCCTCCACCCAAAATCCCGCGTCCCCCTGCGGGAGAGGGGCTCAGGTCCAGAGCTCCATCCTGCTCCAGCGGAAGGTTCTGCAGCCCCGTCCCCTCGCCCGGCGCTTGCGGGGTGGCAGCGGGTGGGGAATGCTCTGGTGGGCTCCCCCGGCCGCGGCCCCGGCCCCCGCCGGGCTGTCTGTCCGTCTGTCTGTCCGTCGCTGCCGCCGGGGCACGGCGCTGCCATTCGCCCCGAGCGTGGGAACGGGAGCGCCGGGCCGTTCACATCTCCCGCTCGTCGTTTAGCGGAATCAATTAGGCGAGACAGACCCCACGCTCCTCCACCCCCTCCCCTCCCCCGACCCCCTTCCTCCCCGTGTTTTTGTCAGGTCCTTATACGTCCTAATTATTTCGGTATGGGATGCCAGAGCTGTTTCCAGGATAGACCTGATCATCCTTAAACAAAAAGGGAAGAGGCGCACACGTGGGTTTTGGAGCAAATGTCACTTTCATTTCCAATGCTAGGTGCAGAGCCAGGCATTGAACATTTTTTCACACTTTGACGTGGGGAGGCGATNTCGTCTCCATCATGTCTTTCTGCTTCAGTAGCTTCCTCAAGGAAACTCCCTCGAAACAGAGAAGCATCTATGCTCGCGTTTTGAATAGAGGAATAAAAATCGGCCATTACTTTTTTTTTTTTTCCTCTCCATCTTTGTGTAGCTCCGCCGAGTTCTGAGCAGATATAAATTATTAAGCTTGCCTGCACTTCGGTGGAAACTTTTTCAGAAAGCCTGCTTTCATATGATTTGAAGTTAACCTCGATGCTTTGTCTCGGATGCACACAGACAGGTTTTGTTTTGGTTGGTTGCTTTTTTGTTGTTGTATTTGCGGGTTTTTTTTCCTCAGTTCTGTAGTCAGTTCTGTATCATCAGCACCACCATCTTCATCATCACCAACTACCACCTTTTATTTTTAAGGNTATTCCATTGCAATAGACCACTTTGCAAAATGAAACTCAGCATTAGATTTCTAATAGAAAAAAATAATTATATATATCCTCTTAGTCCGGTTTAACGTTGACTGTACCATGTTCTCTCTGCAGCTGGTGAATATCCATTCTGTGNCACGCGACAGCTCCATATTTTGGAATAAGTAGGCCATTTAATTTCCTCCAGTCTCACCTTCAGCTGTAAAAATGTTAGATTCAATAAGCATTCATAAGCATTCCTGACCCTTCTCGATTTTTACTGTCTCTCACAGCAGTCTTTCATTTTCATACGCTGTACGATGATCTTGAAGGAGTTTTTACTTTCGGTTATCTAGCTTTATGAAGACCAAAACACTCATACAGCTAGATAACCAAAGATAACAACTCGCTTCCCTTAAAGCTTTTTTTTTTTTTCCCCATCCATACTACAATCCATATTTTTCCTCCAAGAGCACTAGCGCTGCTTTAAAATGTCATCCTTTTATGTAAGTATGTCTGTATGTATGTGCAGCTAATAAATTCCAAAAGCGATCCCTTGCCTTTAAAGTTTATTCTGAACTTTTTGTTTCAGCCAGTAATTTTCGGCAGGGATAGCCAACAATTCGTCTGTTAACACCAGAAAATAAAACCAGCTATCAAATTGTGTCAAGCTGCGTTAAGAGAGAGGAGCGTCCATCCTTTTACTGGCCCCTATTTGCATTGTAAATCGCTTCGTTTTCACGAAAGACTCCTTAGCCTCTATAAAGACGAAAAGCCTTCGGCAATTTCCAGCGCAGTCTAAGGAGGAAGAAGGTGGGGAAAATCCATTTCAGTAGGAAGTAACAAGAAAATTCGAGGATGCGGCTCGTGATCCGCTTAGATTATGCACCGCATAGAGCTCTTTGCCAAATGGTGGCAGATTGATTGGAAATATCTTGCCTGCCGCGTGTATTTTAGAGGAGGGAGATTCTTTCTTTCTCGGAGCTCCTAGAGCTAGGGAGGAGAAGGCGGCTGTCTTGCCGGCTGCTGCCGCCCCCGGTCCGAAAGAAGGAGAGGAGGGCCGTCACTGGAGGGCTTTCAGNGCCAAAATGCGGGCCAGCCCGCAAGGTCAAGAGGTCCTGGACGGCGGGAGACCAAGGAAATGATGACGTCATGGGAAAACACGAGGATGCACGGCTGTGGATGTGCATGACCGGGAGCGGGACCGGCTCTCGCCTCCAGCGCCGCCGCNGCTGCCGCGGCGGATCCGCCCGCCGCCGCTTCCTTCCTCCTCCTCCTCCTCCTCCTCCTCTCTGCAGACCGCTCCAGCATCCAGAGGCCGGGAGGGCTCGGGATCAGCCTGCCCGAGCCCGGGGAGCGCTGCTGCTCTCTTAGGGTGAGGAGGGATGCAGGGATGCGGCGGCGGGGAGCGCTGGGAGGCCGGGGATGGGGGGCCGTGCTGCGCGATGGGTCCATGTGTGATGGCATTGACAATTTGCCCTGTCGTTGTGCGTCTATGAGGTTTTTGTTGTTGTCGGATAGTTGCTTTGGGGGGGAGAAGATTTTTGCTATTTTTACTCCGCATCACTGCCGTTCTTTGCGCCTATCGTGATTCACAGGTATTCACAGAGGGACGGTCGTGCCTGCGAGCAGCAGGCTCTGAGCCTTCTGTAGCCTCTCTGACCTCTCTCCACCCTTCTTCCACCCATCCCCGCTCCCTCCCAGCCGGTGTGTGTCTCTGTGTCTGTGTTAGAATGCAACACAGGTGAACATTGCAGCAATATTTACTAAGACCGTGCATCATCTGACGAAACGCCTCTGTTAAAAACACTGATTCGTCTTTTATTTTTATTAACCTTGTACTAAGAGAGGAGAACTGCACGCTGGTGTTACTCATGGAACAGACAGAGGAAAGTCTTGATGCTTTACATAGAGCTCTAGGATTTAAATCTCCCAGCTCCTCCCCCTCTGCCCCTTCCCCNCCCCCCCCCCGGCTGAAAGAACATTGTACTTCGAATAATTTAACAATATAATTTGTATAGAATTTTCTTAAGTACAAACATTAAAGGTTTATCAAGTATATGTGATAAAACGAACCTTCTCACTGTGGTCTACCATGTTTACTGTTGAAATTAATAAATGCACTTCAACAGCTCTTGTGTGCTGTGTTCAGTATAAAGATACACACCAAAAAAGTACATCACAGACAGTCGGTGGACTGCTCAGAACTCCTCAAGGAATACCAGGTTAAAATTAATGCTGCTACACTTCTAAGTTGTAAAATAAAATACATGTCCAAGTACAATCACAGTCCACAGGNCACACTGGATTTAAGTACATTTGTTGGTAAATTAACCTGTACTCACATACATTGCTATTTTAAAGTGTATTGTTTTTAAATTCAGGGGGTAAAACTGAAGTGGTTGATGCTCTGTGTTGGCTACAGAGCTTGCTTGTATGATAGATGTTATGTCCCCTGGTGTGCACACAGGAGAGCCATGCACAGTGTGTCAGTCTAGGTGCATGTGCCTACTTGNTTGTGCTAAAATATATGTTCATGTGTAGGTGGTTACACTGTAAAACAACAACTGTATCAACAACCCCGTTTTTATTGCAATTACGGAAGNATGAAAATGAGGAAACAATCCCATTTGTCAGACATGGCCCAAAATTAATACTGCCACCAAGAAGTAGCACACAGACATTCCTGATCTGCTAACTGCTAAATCTGAACCCAACTTACTTGTGTTTTCAGATTCTAAGACTTTGAAGCTAAGCTTTAACTTCTGCTTTAAACAAGTATTATATATCCTGGTATGGACTTCTTCTTTGCCACCAGTGGCTTTTTACCTGGGATACATAATACCTAATTGTGCCAGTGTTCTTTGTGGAAAATTTAGAACCTGGCACAAAATAGAACTTTTATAATGCTGCACTATGACTTACCAAGTTTCTTCATTACCTCTTGAGCTGTTGAGGCACAACAGGGCCAAATGAATCAGGTAGCTGATGCAACCAGAGGCACACAATCACTTTGATTATTATCATATAAAGTTCTAATGAGTTTTTCTCGATGAGAAAATATATGAGTTTTTCTGAGTTGGCAGATAGGTTAAAGATATTTTTTATGGCAATAGCTAGGTGCAATATTGGTGATCAAGCATGTGTTGCACAGAACAGAGTTGTGAGCATTAAATTCTTTCAGTCAGAGGCATGAAATTACAAGTGATCCTCGTGTATGTGTGTGTGTGCATCTGTACTGATATTCAAGTGCATATGTGAATATATAATCCATGTTAACACAGGTGCATATGNACATGTTAAATGGGGACATGTCACCAGATGTCACACCACCAGCTTTGAATGAAAGCTACATTACTGCAAACTGGCATTTTTTCAAAGACACAAAGCACATCTCTGAAACACCAAGCTCTCTTCTCACAGCCACCTCATTGGAAGGTAACTGCAATACACCTGATGCATTTTGTTGATTAATCATTGGACACAAGCACATCAGAAGAGGCAATGTGGTAGTTATGACCTAGTTGCTCATTTGCCTTATTACCAGTTACATTTTCTAGCTCTCAGACATCAAGGGCCTCAACATCATTATGCTTTGTTTAAATATTTGCTTATTCTGAACACAAAAATGCATGCAGCAGNTGCAAAGCACTTTTCTAAAACTGCAACATTGTCTAGCATGTCGAAAGTTTAAGCAATGCACAGTTGTGAAAATTCTGCTCAAAACATCACCTGGATTATCAAAAGCACTTGTTAACACTGACCATTTTCTTCCAGTTTACATAATTGTATAAAACTTACTCATTCCAAAATCACTGTAGAAATACCTGCCTGTTGGAAGTCCTGGAATACAAACACTGACTTCTTCCTCCTAGCTTGGCAGTAAATTCCTCCTAATGGCCTGTAGNTTGCCATGCTTGTTTTCTAATCTTTTTATAGGTCTCCAGATGGCTGTGACGTAAAGAAGAAATATCCTGTGTGGATTTCTTAAGAGCAAACTGTCTCTATTGTCTTTAAAGAGGAATGGTTATGATTCTCTAATTATTGCAATCAGACCCCCTCCTATCTCCACCTTCTTTGGGAGGACACACAGGACCCCCACTTGAGCTGCTGTGACATACATAACAGGGGAGTAGTGTTACATAAACTCCATTTTTGCACTAAGCCATGACAAAATTCGTGCAGAGGTAAATGTTTCAGCATGCCAGTACAGAACATTTTTCCCTGCAGAGCAGCATCCCTTTTCTCCCATCCAGGTAAGCCACTCGTCTGTCTTGCCTTCCAATGAAGGTGCCTCATCATTTCTTTTGTGAGCACAGTTTCATTTTACAGGCACTTCAAGGTTATAATCCTCCTACAGTAAACATAGAGNATGCAAAGGGATCTCTACTACAAGTCCAAATTCAGAAATAAGAAAAGACAGAGTATCAAGAATTTGAAGTCACAGAAAAAAAAAAAAATCGAACCCACAGTCAGTGATTAAATGTGAAAACTGTGTGTCATTAAAGGACATGAATTCTGTGGGTAATGTATATAATATCATCTGATTTTTATCAAACAAACTAAAATTACCATTTCTTGTTGTAATTGTCACTACCTGTGGTCTGTCTNCATTGTTAAAACCTGAAAAATAGCCCCCCCCCCAAAGCAAAGTATCATAATTTAAACATCTTATTGCAGAAATATATGCAAATGGATAGATCTGTGAGATTAGAAGGTGCTGGGATTATTAGATAAATCACTAAAATACTTGACCCTAGATTAAAGGTGGAAAAAACAAACCACATTTTCTGCAGATGAGTTAAGGTGACACAAAACATATATGAGTGATATACTCCTGTATCTGCAGGGTTAAAGACAGTAATCAATATTTACAGGAAATCTTATGAATAATCTTTTTTTTAACTGCACCATTATTTCTGGAGGATTACACTTAAAAATAAAAGGCTGAAAAGATTATTTGGGGCTGCTGAACAGAAGGGATGAAAACCATAGAGGCAGATCTGGTATTTGTATACTGTAAGCTGCCAGTTACTTAATAAAGGTTGGAGGCTCCACCTAGCCTTCAGTTCAAATCATGCAAAACATATTATGCCAGCCTTTCCCTTCCAGATTTCCCACATGTTCCTGACTGATGATGCCCTGAAACTGGAATTACCAGGAAGACATANTCTCTATTTACAGCTCAGCAAGCTTATCAAGGGGTAAATAAATACAATGTAAGTTGCTGGCTTTCACTGCATTATATCGATCACAACTGCCTCTGCTAAAGAATTTATTGTTATTATTGTTATTATTGTTATTATTGTTATTATTGTTATTATTGTTATTATTATTATTATTGTTTGGCAGGCAGCAACACTGTTCCTAGATGTTGTGATGAGGCAGCTTCACTCGTTCAGCAGACACCCCGACACTCCCTAGCCAGGTGCTTTCCTGTGGNGAGCAAAGCCATTTTGGGAAGGATGAGTTTTGGAGAACCCGAGAAGTGAATGGTTGTTTGCTCAGAGTGACCCACTACGTGGAATGCAGGGGATGGACTAACCACANCAATCCTTTGCACCAAGATATCTTCTTATCTTCTTTCGTCTCCCTCTCCTTTTTTTTTCCCCACCTGTATTTCCCCTTCTCCCCCCCTCCACTCCAGCCCGACCTTGTAGGTTTTTTTGTTTGTTTGTGTGGTTTGTTAACAGCAACGCTGTGTTTGTCCTTGTGCCTTCCCACCTTCCGAGGGCAACCAGGCACTGCAAAAAATCTCCCTGAGAAGCCACAGCTCAGCACCCGCTGGCAGTCTGCTGGATAATTCCTGCAACTAAATACAGCCCCACCACCAGCAGGTTTAGCATCAGACACACAAAATCGGCTCACCGGGGTAAGCCGCTGAGTCCAGTCATAAACCCTGCCTTGTTAATCAAACGGGAGCGAGGGAAAGCAGCCAGATCTATGCCCGGGGAGAGCCGGCCTCATCTCGGGCTCGCAGGGACTTGGAAAACCTCCATCTGTCCGGAGTTCACCATCCCCAATTTTGCAGGGAATTCAGGACACACACACCGTACACAAACGCTGCAGTACTTACATATCTGCGCCTTTATGTGAGAAAGACTTTGCCCCACATGTAGGGTTGAACCTCTGGTGGCAAACAAAGATTCCCACGGAGCATAAAAAGCTTTTTCAGGTCTCCAGAAATTCCCGTGTTTCCCCTCGCCATCCCTATTTAAAAGTGCCCCTTAGGTCCACGGTGTTGTTCTTGCTCCAACGACTCTAAAATAGTTTAAAATCTTCCATCCATGAAAGNGGGAGAGAAATGGAGAAAGTTGATTTGGGCTTGCCATTATTTTTATTTTTTTTTTCTTTTCCCACGCTGCTTTCTATGTCCCGGAGTAGAAAGTGAACTGTTCTATGTGAGGTTCTGCAAGTTTTTTGGGGGGTTGGCCAAGGTCTAGTCCAGCCCTCTCTGCTGAGGAGGACGTGCTCTGAAATTCAACCAACTTCCCCAGCGCTTGTGTCGCCGATGAACTGAAGTCCTATTGTTCATCCATTGCCACAGTCTTTTTCAGCTCCTACTACATGTTATGCGTTGCCAGGTATAATGAATTTGCACCAAAACCTCTCACAGTCCCGCTTTGACAGACAGAACAAATTAGAAGTGTCTACTGTAGAGAAGAGCAATGACTACTTTTTTTCTGGAGAAGAAGGGAAGCTCGCATTTCTCTNGAACCTTTAAAAAAAATAAATAAAACAGTGAAGAAAAAGGTCGAGTTTCCTAACGTGTTTTCCTGCAGTTANCTCCCGAATAAGTTTCATTTGGGTCTTGTTTCTGAGAGGCACTGACATTTTGTGCAACTTTTGTCCAAACCAAGCAGCCGGTCAACAGCAGGTTAAAAAAAAAAAAAAAAAATCAATCCGGAAAAATCATGGTGTTAACAAAAAACACTCTCCCCATTCATGCTGTCAGGCGAACTTGAAGCATGACCTCTCATCACTGTGAGAAGGATGTCCTAAAGCGCTGTCCGTTCCTGCTGTCCCCTCTCATCCATCTCTCCGATGAAAACAGCATGAAAACACCAGTAAAAGCCCCGGCTGGGTTTTAGGGCGCGGGGAGAAGTTTGGGAGGTGTGCAGTGAGGAAGGGGTGGAGAGAGAGATGGAGGAGGGGTAGAGGGAGGTGTGCAGGGCGAGGGGGCGGCAGGACGGCCCGTCCCTGCTCTGGCACCTGTCTGGGGGTGTCTGGGGGTGTGACAGGGCGGCCAAAGTCGTGCTGACCCCTCACTCTGGGCCGGCCACACTCGGCACCCCGCGGGGACACTTGTCAGGAGGGGAGGGGGCGGGCAGGGCAGGGGCGGCGCTGAAAAATTACTAAATATATACACAGGCNTATATACAGCCTACAGATGGCCCTACGCGTATGAGTGTGCATATGCATGCGTCCACCCGTAAATATATTTATAGACATGACAGCGTGTCCCCCCGGAGCTTGGCTCCAGGGAGAGGGAAGGCGCTCTGCCGATCCCAGCGCAGCCTTGTGCGGAATGTTTCTGCGGGGAGAGCCCTGAGCAGCCGGGCATTCCCTGCCGGCACAGCTCCCGGAGACCCGGCGGACAAAGAGAGCTCTGTGAGGATCCAAACGCCAGCCCCGAGAGGACGGAGGGAATTCGCCAGTAGTGCACGGCTGCACGGAAAAAAAAAAAAAAAAAAAAAAAAAAAAAAAAAAAAAGTATTAGAGTCAACACCGCTCGCCCGGTCAGAAACACACGTTTCCGCTTCCTGGAGAGGGTATTTAAGTTTAGTTTAGATTCTTGAAGGGAGAAGCAGTACCTGAGTATGAGGTGTGCAGCTCTAGGAACGGCTGTGTCAAGGTTCACAGAAATGCNCTGGAACAGCTCAGAGAAGGCTGAGAAAAGCCTTAATAGTGTCAGCAGAAAAGGAGAGAAACTCTGGTCCTAACAGAGAACACCCCTCGTTTCTAAGCGGCCGGCTGCATCTCACCCTGCCCCTCGCCGTCTGAAGNTCCCCGGTAAGTGAAAGTTCTCCCAAACATCACGACGCGCTGCAGATGAGTGGATGAAGGCAAAGAGGAGGACAAAACGCTCCAACCTACTCCCCGCCAGCACGGTATCTGTAGCTCACCGAATCCCCGCTCACACCGCGTCTCCTCCCGGTGCGGGGAAAGGGCATCTCTGCAAAACCCTGAGAGAGGCTCGGGCTTGCACACCGGATTGGTGACGGCTGCGACCCGAAATGAGAGCCACCCCTCTCCGCCGCCCCCCTACCCTGCCCTCACCTCCTCTCTCCTCTCTCCGAGCCGGCGATGCTCTGCAGAGCAGCGCCCGGATGGATGCTGAGCCCTCGCCGGCGCAGCGCTCCTCTGCCGTGCAACGTTTTGTGTGGGGAGGGGGGAATTTTCCTATTATCTTTTAAAATAGGTTGGAAGTTTCTGTTTTTCTGCTCGTCTCCTGATGAAAAGAAGCAGCCAACAACGTCCAAATACCAATACTACTACTACTATATATAAATATATATATAGTAGTGTATGTGTATATATATATATACATATATATATATATTTGGGGGCTGGTGCTGGGCTGGGCAGCGCTGCTCCTGCTGCTAGAGCTTGTTTCATGGGGTAGAGAGCTGGCGGGAGCCTGCGCGCCCGCGGAACAGCGCGGAGCATCCCCGCGGCTGCGCCCTCGCCCCGACTTCCCGCATCCCCGCTCCACGTTCAAGGCTTAGCCGAGTGGTCGCGCCTACTGACGTCAGCTGAAGGCATTCTGCATGTCCGTCTACACTTACACACATTAAGGAAAGTGGGACATTAAAAAAAAAAAAAAAAAAGAAGAAAAGAATATGCAAATCCCCCTATTCAGAGAAGAGACCGCGGATTCTGGGAGCGATCGGCCCTATTTGCAGAAGATCCTAACTAGTAGGAATTAGTGTGGCTTCCCCTTTTCTTCCGAATATCGTCATTGCGAGCAGAACAAGCATCCCCGAAAGGAGCGATCGGGGCCGGCGCGCAGCAGAGTCCGTGCCGGCGGTGTGCGAGCCGGGATCCAGCGCTGCGCCATTCTCTCCTCCTCCTCCTCCTCCTCCAGCTCCTGTTGGCTCCAGCGCGTGTTACTTTTAATACTGATGCATATGTAAGGTATATTTGCATTGTTTTTAATCCACTGAATGTTGCAGCCTATCGCTCTCCCTCCTTTCTACCTCTTTAAACATATTTTACCCTTCCCACCCCACCCCCTCCCATTCCCTCATGTTTTGGTGAGACTCTGCAGTGTCTTTATATCCTGCTTCCCCCATGCTTCTGTTCTGTATAAGATTACAGATTGTGTACGGGCGTTAGTTTTACAAATCAAGGTGCACAAGATGTTTATCGGGCATTAAAAATGCAGGAGGGTCTAATTACCCTGCTCAGTTATCACACTGATAACTTCCAGCTGGAGACTGGAAGTTTGATTGTCTAATTAACTTCATATTAAGAAAAGCAAATTTTAGAAATCACCATCACTCCCCTCCCCTTCCGCCCCATTTTAAGGCATAAGGCAATATAAATAACGGGTGGAATGGGGACAGTTTTAATGGATTTAAGAGATTTCATTGTTGTTTTACGTTCTCTAAGTGCACTTGCATCTGCCTTTATTTCAGGAATCGTTTATTTAAAAATCTTTTCTTAAAATGTGCAGAGCCAGGGAGGGACAGCTTTCTCCGAGGAAGACATTTTGTAATTNCCCAGGTGCTGAATTATGAAATGTGTGACATACGGTTTTTAACATGCGCATATTTGAATCCAGTACCTAATTCTTCACAGAAAAAAGCTTAGAATTTTTAAAAATACTGCTTGTATCCTTACACCTGCTTTATCCAAAAATCTATAGGCCTTGAATTATACGACAAACACATTTGAGCACATTTCAGTTTGCCTTAACGGGTAATGATAAGAAAAAAAAGAGTAGTTTAAATTGTAAAACCAGAAGATTGCTTTTATAGCCCAGGAATGTTGTTTTTAAACGAACAACGTTATTCCACTAAAAAAAAAAACAAAAACCAAAAACAAAACAAACCAAAACAAACAAACAAAAAACCCAAAAAAAACCAAAAACAAAAAAAACCACACAAAAAACAAACCCAAAAAACCTCGTACACAGTTTTTTTTTTTTTCTTTTTCGAAAGCGGAAGTGCATGCATAGATAATTACACTATGAATTACTTACCTGAATAGACGTATAGGGCGAAAGTTAGCCCTCTCCAAAGACTGATATGCATGTATATATATATATATNTTTTTTTTAATAAAGAGTGGAGTGTCTCTTACTCTGTGCCCATTTCACCACGAGTATATTTTAATCCTNTGCCGTTTCTTACGTTATTTCCAGCGCTACTTCTCCCTCCAATTTTACAAGCCCTACGCTGATATGTCACCCTGTTAATAACAGTCATGTGCCTACACGTAAAACGCGTAAAAAAAAAAAAAAAATACTCTCCCAAAACGGAAATCAGCACGGCCATCCATCAGATTAACTCTTACTTTGCCACATATAGCAGCAATCCANTAAGAAAGCACCACATTTTCCTCACGCTTTTGCCAACAGCGGGTGCCGGGTCCCCCCAACCCCAGACCCCAGACACTGAACTCGATGGGCGATAATTAAACACGAGGAACGATAATNACAGCTCCCGCCCCAGCCGTCCCGCACACCCATTTCCTGATGTCGGAATCACCCCTAAAAACCTGCGCGGATCATCCTCCGTGATCCAAATGCCGCCGAAGCTTTCGTGGGTTCTTGTCCAAGGATGGATAAGCAAATGAATACATAGCACCGCTAATAATGCTCAGATGTGGGTGACAGCGTGCTGAGTTGTAAATAATAAATTTACAACAATAAATGCCTGAAATAAATCCGTTTCTCCATATTCTAATTAATTTCCCCCACCATCCTTTTTTTTTTTTTCTCCCCACCAATGCTTTTAATACCTATCCTTCTCTAAACCCAGCATTCAGCATTTTACACTTAAAATGTCTCCCATTTCTCTTCGTCCCTGTCTTCTTATACTATATGTAAATAATCCGAACTGCATATTGTTCTACACAGAAGCATTATTTTTTAGAAAAGTGGGGGCTCAAGTACTGTGGGTATAATAGAAGGGGTTTTTTCTAATTTTCTTTTTTCATTTTCTTCTTCTTTCTGTTTCCTTTTCTCTTTCCTTTTCGTTTTGTTCTTACTTTTTTTGTTTCCCCTGCAAGACAGAAATACTTAATTTTTTTTAAAAGTGGAATGCAAAAGAGATNATACTTGGTGAAATAGTTGAAGTTTGGCGACAATATTTTTCCCTGTTAGAGAAAAACACAGAATTTAGAGTTTTATCTCTGCATACAGGGAAAAAAAAATCTTATGTTNTACACACAAGCTTTCAGTGCATATNTACCCTCACTGTGTACCTCCTCTGGAAATAATAATAAAAAGCCAATGCTCTTTTTTGCGGTAAAAAACATCTCTCCTTATTAGAGGCATAAAGGCAGAAGTCAAGAGGAGCAGCAGAAGAGGGGATGAAGTTGCATTTCTTTCATCCAGAATTCATAGAATCACGAAATGTTGAGGTTTCCAGACGCTGAAGAGCAGCAAACACTTTGTTGGGTGTGTTTTGGCGAACTTCAGCTCCAGCCCGGCCAGAGCAGNTGACTCCGTGCAAGGCGTGGTTTTGGCTTGCAGCACTGAAGAGAAACTAGCGAAATCTTCTCCATCATTTTAGTATACAGTCTATACCTAGGTGTAAAATAACTTGCAGGAAAGNCAAAGTTTGAAATGGATTATCTCTCTGTTTCCCGTGAATACGGCCCCTAGCACCGGAATGAATTTCTTTTTTTTTTTTTTAATTATTTTTAAAATTTTGGTGTTTTTTTTTTTTTTTGGACAGGTGGTTTTTTGTTTGTTTTGTTTTGTTCTGTTTTTTTTTTTTTTTTTTTTTTTTTTTTGGGGGGGGGGGTTGTGGTTTTTTTGGGAAGGGTTGTGTGTTTTTGTTTGTTTGTTTTTTTGTTTTTTTCTTTTTCTTTTCCTGTTTCACGGCCTTGCTATACTTAGACTTAACTTTAAACCCAGCCTGCAGGTGCGAAGTTCATGTTTCCCTCCCTCTCCCCGCCCATTTGCAATGCCTGGGAAGGCCGGACTCCACTTCTGAGAGGGGAGAGAGGGCGGGGTCGGTCCCGGCCCGGCCCGGTTCGGTTCGGCCCGGTTCGGTTCGGTTCGGTTCGGTTCGGTTCGGTTCGGTTCGGTTCGGTTCGGTTCGGTTCGGTTCGGTCCGGCTGCCCGGGCGGCGGAGGAGCAGCGCCACCTCCCGGTCCAGCATCACCCCAGGCAGAACGAAATTCCAAAAATAATAATTAGGAAAGAAAAACCCGAAGCGCAGAGAGACACGTAGCGGGAAGAAGGATGCTCCTCTGCGGGTAGAGCATCCCTCGGGTGACAGGCAGCACTCCCGGCTCTCCGTCTCCACTCGCCCTCCTCCGCACAGCGGGTGGGGTGTGGTAATTGTCATCTCCTTCCCCTCCCCGCACGGCTCTCCGCTTGCTGCTTGCAGCGATGGAAATGCGGTGTCGGTCTGTGGGCGCCTGTTTGAAGAGGAGTCGGAACGCAGGGGGCGGGGGGAGGCGGCTGCAATATCTCAGGAAACGATATTTTAATATTCCTCCCTGCAGAATGGCCCTCGGTTCTTCATTGAATTGGTACCGGAGCTGCGTGGAAAGACGTTTTTCTCGGAAACTCTTTATAGCTGATCGTAGGAGGCTTTTATCTTCCCTCGATTCACCCTTCCTCTTTTTTAAAAAAAGTAATGAAAATGAAAGGTTTGACGTTACAGAAATGCAATTTTTACACGAGGGAATGGCGGTGAAGAACTCTAAAACTCTAAATCCAGTAGACTGTGAGGAAAAAGATGCGCCCCCGAGAAGTCAAAAGTTGTGTTTGATTGGATTAACCTCCTTTTTTTTTTCTTTTTTCTTTTCTTCCCTTTTCTTTTCTTTTGTCTCTTCGATTTTGGCAGCTCATTAGCCGAACTTTCTCCAAGACAGTGTGTTTCTATGGTTGACTTCCTACATCTTCTGTTAGGAATTTGTGGTTTTCTCGTATCTCAACAGGCTGTGGACAGACAGAAGAGTAACCCGTCTGTCTCTCGTAGGACGTTTCTTCTGCATTTCAGGAAATGATTTCAGAAAAAAAGTATAAGAACACGATGTGTTGGGCGTGTGTTGCAGCTTTTTTTTTTTTTTCCCAGTGAACTCATGAGCTCTGGGCTCATGTACATAAAATATTTAAATTTAAAAGCGTCGCTGCTAAAATCACGCGGGACATGCCCNCCCCTCGCCTGTTTCAGCTGTTGCATGTGCCGATGGGTACCAGCGATGCACACGGAGGGAAATACACAAAGCTCGGCTACACCTCCCAGATAGTAAAACCCGAGTACAAATTTCTCCGTCCGTCAACAGGATGACAGTTTCGAGTTGTTATTCTTAGCATAGGCATTTCAGCCAAAGGAGAGAGCAGATTTCACTCGAGGCGGTGGAAAAATAAAGATCGGAAGCAACGACAGAACCGATGGGCTTGCAGAGGTTCTAAGGGAGAAGTGGTGGCGGCCTTTGTCCGTTTGTCCTTCTGGAAAGGGTGCTGCCCTGTTCTGCTAACACCTGAGGCTGCGATGATTATTTTGATACCAAAACCACGGTTATCACTCATTTTTGCCCTGTCCTCGTCCCACTCCCCTACCGGCGGCACCGCGTCTCCCCACTGTGCAGACGGACGGACGGACGGACGGACAGACGGNATTGCTGCCGCCGGTTCCAACGCTNCCGGAGCACCAACCCCCTAGCCGGGACACCAGCGTCCTTATTAATAAAATCACACAGTTTGGATGCCTACACGCCCGCTGACAAAACGTTTCGGAGCTCTCCCTGCGCGTCCCCCAAACGGAGCATCAGGAGGAGGGTTTATGGGGCAGCCCGTCCCACCCCNGGGACATCGGCCCGGGCTGACTGCAGAGCCCCCTGCCCTGGCAGCCCACTTCCTCTCCTGTTCTCCATCTTTCCCTCTTTCTTTTCCCCACAGAGGAATCTAGAACCGGAGCTAGGGTGATGCCCGACCGCTGTTCGGATGCCACGCTGTGGGACCGGGGGAGGTCTGGAGGGGGAACACGGCTCTGNGGCGGGATGCAGGGCTGTCACCGCACCTCCCTCGACCCTTAGAGGACATCAGATCCCCTTTTACACAACCCCAAGAGGACGCTGAGAGGGGGAGGACAGACCTGCACACAGACCTGCACACAGACCTGTACCTTGTCCCCTTGTCACTGAAATTAGGCAAGAAATTAGGGGACAGGAGGATGACAAGGAGGAAAGGGGAATCCCTGAGCCCGGAAGTGATGCCTTCCCGGATCNCCCCCCTCTTTCCCTTCGGCCCCAACCCCAACTTTTTCCGTCGCGCGTTTTTTTTCGGAAGGCAGAGACGTGAAGATCTGAAAGGGGTCGGGGAACAGGAGGGTTTCCCCGCCTCGCCCACAACCCCGGACATACTTTTCCCACCCCGTGGTGGGGGCAGACTGCTCCGAGCTCCCCGCACATCCNTCACCGGGGGCTCCCCATTGCGGTACTCACCGCGCTGCCTCCGTTCCGCCCTCACCATCACCCGCACGGACGTCGGGAGAAGTTTCTCCAGCCCAGTCCTGCTCGGACGGGCGGGAAGAAAGGAAGAGGCCACGGGGGTGAGGAGGGGCAGGAGGAGGGCGGCCACGGAGGCTGAGGTGGGTCACTCCTCCTCCCCTTTGCCCCGGTATTTCCCACCCACTTATCCACCCCGCTTCCCCTCAACCCCATCGGCCAAACGCCAGTAGAATGAGCCTGAGGAGGAGGATTTTCAGTCCATAACCCGATTCTTTGCCCTTCATTTCCTGCTCCCATTCGTCATGCTAGGGCTTTACGTTAGTCCACCTCACCTTCCTACANGAAACAGGCTCAAACAACCCATTAGGCATTCCCTCAGACTGCGACAAAATTCCATTCCGCCCATACTACTCCGCAAAAGACATCCTAGGGTTCTCACTCATACTCATCCCGCTCGTCTCCCCAGCCCTATTCTCCCCCAGCCTGCTAGGCGACCCAGAAAACTTCACACCAGCCAACCCACCAGCCACACCGCCTCACATCAAACGCGAATGATACTTCCTAGTCACATACGCCATTCTACGCTCTATCCCAAAAAAACTGGGAGCAGTACTAGCCCTAGCTGCCTCCGTCCTAGTCCCGTTCCTAACTCCACTACTTCACATACACAAACAACGCTCACTAACCTTCCGACCCCTCTCACAAATCCTATTCCGAACCCTAGCTGCTAACCTACTTATCCTGACCTGAGTGGGAAGCCAATCAGCCGAACACTCATCCATCATCACCGAACAACAAGCCTCCCTGTCCTGCTGCACCATCACCCCCACGACAGACAGCCATCGGGAATGGGGACACGTCTNTTTCGAGGGCGCTTTTCCTCAGAACCCCGCCAGGCAGGGTGAGGAGTCGTGGCCCAGGGGTGCTCGAAACCGGGGCCGGGAGAGCTGGAGGGGTGTCGAGGGCTGCTCACCCCACGCCGACTCTGGGGCTGCCGGGGCTCCTGGGGTGGGCACGGCCGCGCATCCCGCGATGGTACTGACAGCACTGCTCCTGCTGATGCCGACGGTGAATTTAAGAGGCCCCTGCAAACGGGGCTGGAGTGGACAGAGGGCATGGGGAAGGGGGCCGTGCTGGCGGCCAGACCCCCGGAGGGCAGTGGGAAGGAGATTGCTGCTCGTCTCTGCTGAGGAGCGGCCGTGCCTCGCACCCTCGGCCTCCCCCGCACCGCTGTCCGAGGATCTGGGGTATCTCGACCCGGACTCCCTCCANATTTCCACTGCTGCAGATATACCCACAGCTTTCGTGATTCCTCGGCCGGACCTTTATCCGGCCTCATCCTCCCAAAGCTTCGCCGAAAATCGTGGGGACGTCCCCACGGTTGTGACTGCGGCGTCTGTCGCGACTTGCCCGCGGTTTGCATGCCAGGATGGCATCATTCTAAGCCTTCTTCCCTCTGTGATGCAAATGACGACACCATACGATGTGCCGTGCGTATCTGGAGCAGAGTGCATCAACCAGAATGTGGTTTCTCCGGGGTTATGCAAGTTTTGTTGAACAGAGTGAAAATAAACCAGCAGTGATATTTGTCAACACATTTCTGGATATTTATACCTTATATATACTATACACCAAAACCCAAGTAATGTAGTGAGAAGCTGTGTTAATGATACCAAATTAAACTAATAAGCATTACAAGATATTTTAAATCAGATTCTACTAATATGAAAATAAAAATGGCATAAACAGAAAAAAAAAAGTATCTTGAGTATCCTATAAAATGTTCACAAATTGTCTTTAGTTTCTACCGATTATGATTTTATATAAAGTTATTAATATAACAGAAACAGCTAAGCCAGACCACGTTGGAAACCCTATTATTTAAATTACCAAAAAATTAATTTTAATTATGCTATTCATTCCAATGAATGCAGAAACATTTTCCTGCTAATTTACTTATTTTCAAAACAAAAATTTAAACGCATTAGAGCTGACTTCATCTCACAAGGAGAGTTGACACTACCCTTGCTTTAATGTGTCACTACCTGAAGCAGATAAAAAGGAAGAAGGAAGGATGAAGGAAGGAAGAAGGAAGCGCCCGAATTTGTGTGGTTTTTTTTTTTTTTTTTAATTTTTTCTTCACCCCCTCCTCCCCGCCTTCTCCTTCCCCAGTTCATAGTTACTGCCGTTGACTACACGTACTCACTTTCTCATANGGACCATCGTTTTTCATCTGTCTGCATGTTTCCGGACCCAGACATGCCCAGGTTTTCTTCTTCAGCAATTATTTTGGTTTTTGTTTGTTTGTTTGCTTGTTTTCTTGTTTTTGTTTTGTTTTGTTTGGTAGGCATTAATGAAAATTGCTTTCGACTTCAGAAACCAGTCTCTGGGCAGGTCAGTTCCAGGCAACAGCTGCTACTGAGCTCTAAAGATTCAGGAGGGCTAAAAGGTGGATTGTTAGACAGGAAATCATTAAATTGGTTCTAAAGCCATTGACATCGGTGCACCGGATTTTTAAAGAGTGAGAATTTGGCCCAGCTGTTTAAATTACAAGTGTGTGTGGCTGTTTGCTTTAAAACGTAGTTCTCAAATTTACCTCTGACGTATAAATATATGGCAGGTAAAGGCAAGGTATTCATCTTTTTCAAAATAATTTAAAATTGCAGAAAATCCGCTGAAGTTANACTAGTTTATTTCCAAATTTTTTAGTCTTTCAGCCATGCAGCTGTACGGAACAAAATTATCAGATAAGAAAAATCCTGCTAAGAGCCTGAAGCCATACAAGAGGAGCTGAAGCACTTCTTATTTATTCTGGTCAAGGGAAATNCTTACTTCTTTTTCCATCTTTCCTCTAATGTTTTTCTCGCCTCAAAATTCTCATGGCGAACAGCACACCTGCATTTCTAATCTAAAGAGTAGGACATCCTGAAAACTGTCCGGACAACGAGAGCCTGAATCGAGATGCTCGGTGTGTGGCACTTCCTGAAGAGAATTCGACCTTAAACAGGTCACACTCGTGCTCCTCTGCCCCAGAACAAATCGCTTCAAATGCATCATGAGTATTAAATGCAATATTTTTGATTTAGTTGTTTGAACAGCTCGAAGAAAACCCCAGCAGCAGCTGCTACTCAACCAAAACTTCCAGTATAGGGAGGGGACACCTCTTCTGGTGGAGAACTGAGCATTTCTCAAAAACGAGGATAGAAAGTTTTTTCTGTGTTCTTTGGAAACAGCGTCCGTTTTGTTTTTCCTTTTCAAACTCTGAGCAGAATATTATAAAAATGTGCCTAAGTAATAAAACGAGAAGTTCTGAACATCCTTTGGCTTTGCACGATTTACNCGAATTGTTTAAAATAGGGTAAGATTCCACTCCCACTGCAGTCCAACCCAAACCATCCCANGATCCTGTGATTCCATGGTTTTAAGATTCTGTGATTCTACGATCNGGAAGTCCGACGTGTGCACTGAGTGACCCGGGAAGGACACGGTGACAGCTCCCGGTTTCTGTGCGGGTGGGGAAGGAGAAGTGAGTTTGCCCGACCTGGAAAACGAGGTGTGAGTTTTCCTGCTGGGAAGGCGCCGACAGGCTCATCCCAAACAACTATGTGAGGAACGTAAGGCAGGTTTTCCCTGAGCTCCGCTGACTCATTCCAGCTGGGTTCATCGCTCCTACTAGAGGAAAACGATAAGTGATATGAATTGCCTCAGCTACCTTATTTCTAGATTTTTTTTAGTTGTGTATGTATGTTTTTCCAGACATGATTAAAGGGAATAATTTTCCCAAAGAACTGTAGAAACAACAGGAGTAATTTTCTCTCTCCTCACCCTACTCCTTATTTTTTTTAACCCCTGTGTGAACACACACTCCCTAAAGACCAAGGGGTTGGAAATTATCTTAAGGAGCAGTTCAAGTTCAGCTCACAGTGATCGCGGACCTGTGACCCCGGATCCACTAGGAGGTGGGAATCCACCNACACACGTAGGAGCAAACCCGAAACCCTCACGTAGGTGTCACAGTAATCCATGGCAAGGCTTAGGTGTCCCCTGTGCCCGCAGGCACCCGCGCAACCTGCAGCGCACAAACCTCTGCAAACCTCTGTCTTAAGGGCAGATACTAGTGGGATGAAGGACTTTGGTCACCAGACTCAAAGCGACTTTGTGGAAGAGTTTCCAGGCACGGTCGCTGAATGTGGGGAAACACTCTCGTCCTGCTAGGACAGTTCCCCCCCGCAGGCACAAGCTTCAAGTTGGTTCTTTTCTCCTACTTCCAGAAGAAAAGCAACCCTTACCTCACAGTCAGATTGTCCAAANCTGGGACGGGAAGGAGAGCAGAAGGCGGGGACACACCTGCCAGACACGGAAAACTCCCGTTGCTGTGGTTCTCCAGGATGCAGCGCCATCCAGAGAGGCTTTGGTGCAGGATGCTGCCACCCCACCTCCCTCCTCACCGGGACCCCGCGAACCTCAGCGCGGAAAAACTCCAGCGTTAGGGGAAACCACTACAACAGCTGCATTTCTCCGCCCTTATCCCCTCCGGCTGAGCGAATATCGTTTTTTCATCACGACGTAATTGTTTCTGCCCGGTTTTCAAGCTGTCCGGAGGGGGTCGATGTTTGCACCTTACCCGTGTGGTGCGGGAGGAGATACAATAACCTCCCCACAACCAACCAACCTCCAAAAGGTGTATTACACTATACCTGGCGTTATTACCACTATAAATACGATTATTGACAACCATCATTTGCATTGCTACTAAAAGGAACGCAGAAGAAAACAACCTGCGCACCCGCAGGATCCCGCACCTCCATCCCCGCTGAGCCCCCGGGAATCCCGCACCTCCGTTCCCAGGAATCCCGCACCTCCATTCCCAGGAATCCCGCACCTCCGTTCCCGGGAATCCCGCATCTCCATCCCCGGGAATCCCGCACCTCCATCCCCGGGAATCCCGCATCTCCATCCCCGGGAATCCCGCACCTCCGTCCCCAGGAATCCCGCATCTCCAAACCCGGGAATCCCGCACCTCCGTCCCCGGGAATCCCGCATCTCCAAACCCGGGAATCCCGCATCTCCAAACCCGGGAATCCCGCATCTCCAAACCCGGGAATCCCGCACCTCCGTTCCCAGGAATCCCGCACCTCCATCCCCGGGAATCCCGCATCTCCAAACCCGGGAATCCCGCA
>OAMK01000050.1:3270934-3286744 GCA_900205225.1 Saxicola maurus maurus | reverse complement strand
ATTATTTCAGTAACTTTTCTGGCCTGTTAGGGGCAGGTGCTTTCTGGTTCTCCCTACTCTGACCTGCACTTCCCCACGGAGGTTCTGGCCATGTCCAGAGAGAGAGGAGAGGTTTGTAGTTTGAATCTCTGTGCGAGGGAATGCTTCCCTCGGGAAGCACAACTCCAGGGGAAAGTTCCCACCAGCCATCCCTTCATCACTGGTCACCACCTCTCACTTGCATCAGAAAGGAGAATTAACCCTTGAAGGGAAATGCATGTTTATTGATGAACATTAGCTCACCCTCCCAGTGACAGTTTTGCTGCTACAAAACCTTTGGGAGGTTGGCAGAAAACTGCTTTTTAAAGTACCAGCTGACCCATTTCAAAACTGTTTTCAGTGGGGCTATGATGAAGAATCAGGGTCTTATTTTTGCTGACAGACCTTGCTCCTCACACAGACCTTTTGCTTTGCTTGTGATTATTCATCCAAAACATGTGAAATAAATAGGTTTTCTTCCTTAAATATTATGAGGCTTTGTTTTGTTTTGAATGAATTTTGAGATGAACCTGTAACCATAAAAACCATTTTATGCAGTGTTCAGCAACCAACATTAAAAAGGCAAGTGCAATGTGGAGTTATAATTACTTGCAAATAAAATAATCTTTCACTTTCCTAAGGATTGTTGTAATCAAGATTATTTTCTGGACCAAGCTTTTATTTACTCACAGACATGCATACAATTGTGACTTTATGTTTGACAGTTATTAGATGCAATGGTTAAACCCTCAGTTCTTTCTCCTCAAATCTACCTAAATGCTAATCATATAATTTTGACAAACAGAAAAGAGACAATTAATAAAATGGAATTCAAAATCTGTTCTCTACTGGACACTTTTGAAAGATCAAAATGGATCAAAAACAGGATAGAAGTAACATGCACTTTTTTTTTTCCCCCTGTTGTGTNCAGAGCAATAGAGGTAAATGTTAGGTGTTAGATATCAAAGGGCATTATGAAGGCTGGAGCTGCCTTTTCCTCCTTCTGTTCTTAGATCTAGTTTTTAGGATCCTCAGGTTATCCATATATTTATAATTTCCTTATAAAAAAAATTCTAGACTCAGTCAGAATCACTGCAGCACATAACAACACCACTGTATTTGTAAAAGTTATAAAATAAATTGATATGCTACAGGGGTACAAATATTAAAAATTAAATTTAGACTTCCTTTTTTTTCCCATTACACATGCTTTGGACTATGTATCTTTCAAAATGTTGAGCAACACTGAGATTTAAAAAAAACAACAAGNAGAACCCAAATGTATTTAGGTTTGCTGTCCTGAACCTATGTAATGCTACAACTCCCATGGCACATTGTCACNCTGAATTCCAGGAATTCCACCACACTTCCCAAAAGTGAAAGAGTATCACCAATCCTAGTAATAAAATCCATAACACTGGACTAGAATTGAGAAGCACAGACAGACTGTAACTGTAATGATTTCAAAGTTAATACAGGCATTTTTGCACATGTTTATGAGATTTAAGAAATTATTAAGCACACACTTAAAGATTCAGGTAATGTGTTTTGTGATTTTGTGAAGTGGATGAAAGCAGCAGTTTATCTCTGTGTTATCTCAATGAGAGANTGAGAATCTGTCAGACAGACTTGTAACACCTTATTTCAGAAGTGAAGAGATGAATACTTTTGTTGATGGTATCACCTTAGGTGGAAGAAGGAACTATTTTAAACACAAGTGAAATTACGCTATGTTTTCTACTCCCTGATCCTCAATAGAGTTCATATGGACAAATATTGGGTAGCCCAGAAGGTAGCAAGTATTCCCTCTTTGTAGTATAACCGAGAATTTCAATAAATGTTTTCTCTTTTAGCTGCATTGGATAAAATAATATGCATCAACTTCCAGAAGGAATTAACAAAAACAAGCACCCATCACTTAGGAAATGTAAATTTTTTTCTTTTAAAATCCATTTTTGACAACAAAAAGTCCTTCTAATTTCCTAAAAGTGGCTATTTGTCTTCCTTACTTGCCCCTGAAAACAAATCACCTTTTAAAATGGAAAGAAAAAGAATGTGATTAAGAAAACAACAGTGAGAAAAACAAAAGTCTACCTGCATTCTGCTCTCAAATGGGAAAGATCAGATAGTCCAATAGTTATGATATTATCAGCAATTTCCCCTGAAGAAGTAAATTAATCATTGCAGTATAGACAGCACTACTGGAAGGCAGTGCTGAGCTAAACAAGTAGTTTTGTTACCTATTTAGTAAATAGAAAAAGGAAGAAAACTTACCCTTTGTACAGATAGGCATCTTTTCACATAATACATATTTCCTGCTTGACCACCCTGCTTTAAAATGAGACTAGCCTGAAGGACTGAGTCATTCAGGAATTCTTGAAGAGACCTCAATTTCTACTTTGAATAGTTTCATTCTTGGCCACAGGACTGTGATCTCCCTTTGCTCATAAAATTTAACATGGTGCACTTGTGTGTGTGATTTGGAGGAGCAGAATGGCAGAGCCCTNACATTTTTGGGGATTCTGGCAGTGATGGTAATTAGAGGGAAGGGTGATTCAGAGACTCCACAGACTGTGCTTTGGACATGGATTCCCTTCAGCAGAAATAAACAGAAATAAATGATTCAGCCAAGTATATATCACACATCTTCCCTAATACTTCACCATTACTGTCCTGTTTGTGACCAGCAACCTCATGTGGGACCTTGGTTTGTTTGCAAGCCCCTTCCACTGTGCTGCCAAGGATGGGATGTAGTGTATGACAACCCTTGTTTCCCTCCAAGTGTGTCTGCATTTTCCACTTTTTCCAGATGCTGCTATGGGTTGGGTTTTTGGATCAAGAGAAATTTCCCTATTAAACTTTTCTCCCCTCAGTTTGTTGTGCTGGTGACAAAAGCAACTTCTCAATATTTCCCACCATGTTGTAGCTATAAAACAGCAACAGCAGCAANCCTCTCTACTGAATTGTCCAAACTGCTAGATAAATTTATCACATGTTTAGCATTCAGCAAGGGATTTCCTTTCTGNTGCCCACAGCCTGTCTGGAAGGCAGCAGTTATGCAGCTTTTATATCTCAAACAGATGACAAGCATCTGTCCTTTGATCACCCCTCAATACTCTTACATGAAGTGCTGGGTTTCTTTGGTGAATTTCTCACTGTCTCCCTTCTCACTTTCACCTATCCCAACTAATTAAGTCTACATCCATCTTGTCTGCTCTGCTTTTGGGACTGTGTTTATTGTCTAGTGTCCACCAAGACACACCAAAAAATCTCACTCATGATACATTTTGAAATGAGTGATTTTCCAGGACAGTGTCATATTCTAAGTGACCAAAATTTGATGTACTTTTGGGAAAACTGTTTGAATTTACATATGGACTTCTGGATCTTTTCAGTCTCAGAAGAAAGATGACACTGGCTGCAAATAGAAGAGTAAAGGATATTACAAAACTTAGTGCTTTTCCTGTGATAATTTAAAAAATTATATTATTGACACTATTATATTATATTATTGACACTAGACAGGACCATTTGTCAGCAAGGTCTTGAGTGTTTGTGGATGACAATTACTTTACATTTCTTAAAAGGTGCATATTACTGTCAGTAACAACAAATTTCTACTNAAAAAAATTACTCATTATATCACTCATGATAATCACTGAATCACTCATGATAAAGTTTCTGTCTCTATGTATAGTCCTACATTTTTTAATGGCATCTAGTTACACAGGAAAAATTAAATAATTAATGATTANTCTGACACAGCATAGTGAAGAACTGGTGTATGATTAATTAAGAATAAACTTCAGGATTGGCAGCACAAGGGGTGCCAAGTAACAGTTTTATGGAAAATTAGTTTAATCAAAAAAATATGGGTTTTTATAAGATGCTTGGATTGACTGATAAGAGTAACTGCATAGTTCTGCACAGGGCAGTTTGATTTAGCAATGCCTGACAGTCTGAATGAAGATTATCAGGTTATCAATAAACATGTTGTAATGACTTAGGAACTGGTCAACCAGTAGACCTCAAAAATTGTTGTCANTGGAAAAGCTCTCAAATGAAATGTTCTCCTGACACTTTGCTCACTTGATGGCTCCATCCTTTCCANTATGTTGTTAACTATCTGAAGCTAAACAAAACACCCTACAACTGGCAACTGNAGATTATTTGGACAAGAGAGAAATAATGTTAGTTATATGGAAGTCACAGAATGTGTTCTAGTTTTGACTTGTGTCAGTCAAAGCATTTTTTAGCACATGAGAGTCAAATGTGAAGCCATGCATCNTGGGTCAATGATTGCAGCCACCAGCAGAGTGGAGCTTCTTTGGAAAGTAATAACNTGATTGAGCATCTACAGTAATTCTGATCTTGAGGCTATCAAAAAATGACCCCAAACCCGCCTGTTCTCAAAAAGTGATGTGCAGAAAGATTATTTTGCATTTTTGTACAACTTAGGAACCGTGTATCACATGAGGACATTCCCTCAAGAAGATGTTCTCTCATGTTCACACATTTTCATATCCATTTTTAAAAACAGGAGCTGAAAAATTGGAGACCACATCTAAAAGGCATTTGAATGCTGGGGAAAACAAAAGCCTAAGACAGATACACAAGTGTACATTAAAAAACACCATCACCACCATCACCAACACTACCACCAAGAAGTCATGCCTGCGTAACAAATGTAGCTTTACCAGCTGTGGAACACTGAAGGGGTATTCCTTGAGGGAAATATCTCTATTTGTCAAGAGTGGGCACAAATATTGTATGGGCAGAAGTCACAAGTACAAGGGAAGTGAGCACTTAAACCTTGTTATCCTGTCTCAAAGGTGTATTTTGGCAAATGAGTGAGGCCAGTGCAGGGTGATGTGAAAATCTGCTTCCCACGAGACACAAAAAGTCAGCTGAGATGATCTCAGATTCCAATTGTTTTTCTAACCTGAAGGGGATCACTGAAACCACCTTACTTAAAANAATTTAGGAGGCTATTCCCTGTAGGTACTCAATAATCACTGAAGGGAGNCAAAGTCTTCTCTGACAGCATTTAAGTACTGCTTTCAGAAGGAGCATTTTCTGCTACAGCTGTACAGCATGCCCAGAAAGAGAACTGTTCCTGATACTGACAGTAAGGCAGGAGNGACACAGTGCTGATGGTGGTTATGCAGGCAGGGAGTGGGACACAGNATCCCAAAGCTGCTGTCCCAAGTGTCCCAGAAGCAATCTCCAGGAAGAGGATGGACCAGGAGCAGGTGGAATTTCAGGTGTGGTGCCTGCACAGAAACAAAGACAGGGTAATTGAAAGACTCAGCTTTTCCATGGGACAAATGTCATTATGAATGGCATGCCTGGTTGTTTGATGCCAGCTCCACAAGATCAGTTTCTGAGACAGGAGCATCAGACAGACTGTGAAGGTTCAGTTTCAGGTGTATCTGCTGTTTGGGAGAAGTGGGAGACAAAGTGGGGCAAAAGCTGGTAGCACAGTAAGAACCCAACTTCTCTTCATGAGAAACCAAGAAGTAAAACTCTGCTCCTGAAGAAGCAGAAACTCCAGCTGCCAAACCATGTGCACCTGTATACAGCAGAGAAAATCAACATGTGGGTACATTCACTGAGGAAATTCCTGTGTTTCCATGTTAAAGGCAGTTTGGGACTGAGCCCTCACAGCACCTTGGGTGGCCTGATGACCTCTGCAGTGCCAGAACAGGACCTGGTGGAAATATTGTCCATGGCTATACTTGATAAGCTACAAGGCAAACAAGTGAGCTGGCAGCACCAGCTCCCCTCCCACTCTACCTGAAGATGTTAGAAGATGGATTCTAACTCTTTTGGATTNCCACTAGACCTCCTCCCTCAAGATCTCCTGTCAATATATGCTACCACTTTCTGAAATTGGACATATTTGAAAAAGAGAATCATCATTTAGAGCATCTTTACTCTATTTTCTCTGTTTTTATTGACATCTTTCTCGTGAGCTTCCCAACTTGGACTTACTTTTTAGTGTCACCTCTGTTTACATTTTTTTTTTAATAGAAACTTGTCAGATCATGACAACTCTCTGCATATCAGAAGACAGAGAAAAAAAGCCACCACAGTGCCTGTAATTCAAAATAGTTCTGTGCTGTGTCCTAGCTTTGCCTTGAGGAAATACAGCAGCAATCTGCTCTCAGGTTTGGCTTACAGAGATGGTAATTGGGGTTGTTAGCTGATTTTTCTGTTTCATTATAATACAAAGTAAGCATCCCCAAATGTCTCTGAACAAGTTTTTCCCCTGTAGCCAGCTTTTTTCTGATATGGATTGTTGGGTGACTTATTTTAAAACATGCCCTCACAAACAAAGGAGGTAAAAGAACAGAGAGTTCTTTTACAGTGATGACAAACTTTCATCTGCTTCGTGACTTTGCACAAAAGCTGGGTTTTTCATTAGGCTCATGAAGTCTTCTAAAGGTTTATATTTAAGTTCCATTATTGTGTATCATAAATGACAACACTTAGCTATAACTCAATTATTACTTAAGCAAAACTGCACACTACATTTATTTTATTTAATCTTAGTCAATTATGGAAAATATTGACCATGCAGTGCTTAACTGCAAAGCCACATATAATTAAAAGTGATCATCAGAGTTTCTTCAAATACACCACAGGCTTCTTTGAAGAAATAAGATCATGTCAGCTCATAAAAAACCATCGAAACAAAACAGCAGTTTTCAAATCTGTACATTCACAGATTTGGGGTTTTGTTTTTATGTCACAGTCAGATGTCTTTGTTTCCAGGATATAGGAGGGAGATAACCTGAGCTACATTTTTACAGGAAATGAGCTGAGACCAGCAAAGCAACACCAGCAGATTCTACAGCTACTCTATCTGCTGCCACACATCTATCAAAACACAGCTGTTAACTCAACACAGAAAGAAGAGTGCCTGATTGATCACACAAACAATGGATTTGTGTCATTAGACCTGCCCTTGTCTTCCCAACTTGCACAAGTACCTGCTCCTGAAGAAGAAAAAGACCTCCCCTGCTGCTCACCCAGCAGCTGGGAATGGGAGCACTAAGGAGGAATGCAAGTTTAAGTTCCCACCAGGAGGAGGAGAATTAAAAAAGAAAGAACAGCTTGCCTGTCAAGATTTGCAGAGTTTGTATTCTTTTAAATTTAAATGATAATTAAAGTGGNAAGATTGCCTAGAAAAGTTTCTGGATATCTAACATACAGTTAATAATACTACCAAGTCCTCTGATCTGAAATCATATCTTACTCTCAGTAACAAAAGCTTTATTGCTGTCCTACATCACTTCAGGGAGAATTTTCCCATTGCTCTTCAAAGAAGCATTAACAAACAGATGTATTTTGCAACATGCCCATGGGACAGACCCAAATAAGTTATTGCAGGAAAGAGATCAGGCACATTGTAACTTCACTGTGACACCTATGACCTGTGGCCTGACATGACTTTGAAGATTCAGTCTTTTAACAAAGACTTTAAAAACTGCTTCTGTATTGTTGTTCATCTATTCAACTAATTCTGCAATTATAATTTTAATCTCCTAGTATTATTGAGAGTTGCTTTGGAATTATCAGAATGCTACCTGTGCCTCCATCACCTGACAGAGCAAAGCAAGTTGCTTTCTCTTCTTTGGACAATGTGAGGACAGCCTGAGATTTTTCCACACNTTGTAGCCACATGGAAGAGTTTCATACTGTGAATTAAACACAGTCCTGCTTAAACTGTACTCTAGTATGAAGCAGCATTAACCTCAGTGAAATTAAGTTGTCCAGGAGTGAGGTTGAGCCAAGGGGCTGTGTGTCCATCTCTGGNTGACTATTTGCATTTATTGCCTAAACCTAATATAGTGGGCAAAGGAGTGGGACCACTTACTGATGAAGAGCATGACTGGAACTTTTGTCCAAAAATCAGGAGCTCCAGGGAGGCAGTGGGGAAGTATGAGGTTTCTTTAAAATATGTAGTCCAGTCAGTAGAAGTGACTTTTAAATTCTTTAGTGAAAAATAAAAATAAAAATTAAAAAAAATTATAAAAGGGAATAGAGTAACAATCTAGGGTCATTGACTGTCAAAGAGCAAGATCAGTGGAAATCCAAATGCCTTGGAGTTGGAAATGAAGGGTCTTCCTGAAGCCTAATATTCTGTGACTCCATATTTGTAAAAAAATGATCTAAAGTGTCATAGTACCTACTGAAAAANAACCCCTAAATTAAGGTATTTTAACTAATTACCCCTAGATTAGGGTTAAGTCTTAAAAGATTTAACTGTCTCTTATATAGCCTTATTTTTCCATGTTTGGCAAACAAAACAAATGTGATGAAAACTGCCTCTTCATAGGGAAAATAAATTTTATTGTGTTCTTTCTTCCAGCTTCTGACTATGGGAAATTAATTTTTCAGTTAGTAAATTACAGCCACAGTAAACCAGAAGCTGAGTCTTGATATTCCCAAAGGGATGTATGATGAGAGCTTTGGCTGAGCTGAGCTTTCAGGCAGCACTGTCTCAATGTGTCTTACTGTGAGCATTATTAGCACTATAGTCACATCCCGAGGTGTCTCCTTAGAGCTGAGATCACCTCTGGAGAACATCCAGGTCTTTTGGAACCCAGCTCTTTCCAATGCCCGTGAATGAGAGTGAAGGAGGCTGTTCTTAGAGGTTTTCATGGTTGTTTATTGTTGCTTATCTCAGGAATGCTTTGTCCAGCGAACAGCCCCAGGGCAGAATCTGCCTGGCAGAGGCAGGACTTGTCTTTTATAGTCTAAATTATGTACTAGGTGTTTACTAATGACCCCCAATACAATACAATCTTGTTACATGGTCCAGCTTTGTTCTCATCCAATCTAAAAGTGCCAGCATGTCACCCAGCATGGATGACACGGAGAAGAAGGAGGAAGAGGTATCCACACTCCCAATTCTCCATCTTGGCCACGTGTCCCTTATCACAAACATTCTAGAAACCTGCTAATTCTACATTCTAACAGTCTAATTTACACTCTGTTTATTTTAGCAGCTTGCATTTCTTCTCTCAATGTTGGTAAATTGTTCCAAGGAGCTAAATCCAGCCATGAGACANCTGGGTCTCATTCNAGGGTCTTTGGGGACCCTGCCAGGGGGGTCTTAAACCTCCCAGGGAATCCAGAGGAATACTCTGGACTCCCACACACTATCACTCAAGCAAGCTTTCCTTAAAAAGTTATTTCCTAAACAAGAGAAAACTTTAGAACATAGAATATCAGGAAGAGATACTAAATGAGAATAGGTGAAGTCCCTCTTCCCTCTGTACATTCTAATCTTGTAATCTTCATTACTGGTCTTGTGCTCCATTCCAGCAATTGATGGTCTAGTGCACTCTACAATCTTCACACAATTCCCCTCAGCCTCCTAGGAAATACTCCTTCCCTCTTTCTTTTCAGTATTTTCTGGGTGAGTGGTTTCTTGTGGGTACATGATCAGTGCTCCACTCATAAGACTGGAGTTATACATCACTCCAGAAACTCTGCTCTTTTCTTTTTTTTTTCCCTGAGAGAGGCTGTTTCCCTGTTTTTTCCAGAGGACTTTGACTGTCTAAAATCATGAGAGCCATGGTAAAGCAAACTGTGGTTTCTCACAGTCCTTCAAACAAAGCATAAAGTAAGCTGCAAACAGATATCTCAGTGCTGGGCAAAGTGTACAACCTCTGCAGCATGTGATGGAGCAGCATAAGGGAGAACTCAAAGAAATACTTTTATTAGGGAAAATTACTTCATAATTTATGAAAAAAACCAACCTTGAAAAGCCTTAGAATTGTAAACACTTGATGATAAGTTTCCATGTTTCTTCCTTCAGTACCTTTGTTCAGATGTTACTCAACCTGGGAGCAAATAACAACATATGCAAACAGCAATGTGTGGACTGACCATGAATTCTCAGCCANAATTTTCTGTTTAAAATTATATCTCTGTATAGAAACATATGACTAATTCCCTTTATAATAGCACGCTTCCCTAAGTTCTGGAAAGTTATATAGAAATATTACCAGGAACAATTATGAAGGATTAAACTGGCATTTNGTGTAACTGGAATATTAAAAAAGAAAAAAGAAATTATGGTTAATGACAAGGTATTTGGGATATCACTTGATGTGAGGAAATATTCTGAAAAATTAAATCCATACAAAAATGCCATTACATTAAATCTTGTCTCTTTTCTATCCTCCATTTTAAAATGTATTAGAAGGCAGTGAGCAACTCTCAAGGTCCAGTATAAAAATCATGTTTCAGAGCCAAGGTTCAGTGCCAGGTTCTGTCCTTGGGTCACAACAAGCCCCTGCAGTGCTATAGGCTAGGGAAAGAGTGACTGGAAAGCTTTCACTTTGGTGAAACTGGTGCAATTTTTCTTTTCCTGGTGGGAAAAAGGCCTGTGGGTGCTGACTGACAGCAGCAGAACTTGAGCCAGTGCGGGTCCAGGCAGCCAAGAATGCCCACAGCATCCTGGCTTGTGTCAGCAGGACCAGGGCAGAGACTGTTCCCCTGTACTGGGCACTGGTGAGGCCACNCTTTGAGTGCTGCTTTCATTTTTGGGCATCTCATGACTCAAAAGACATTGAGGTGCTGCAGTGAGACCAGAGAAGGTCCATGGAATTGGGGAAGGGTCTGGAGCACAAGTCTGATGGGAGCAGCTGAGGGAGCTGGTGGGGCTCAGCCTGGAGAAAAGGAGNCTCAGATGGAACCTTGTCACTCTCTACAGATGCCTGAAAGGAGGTGGGAGCCAGGGNGATTTTGGTCTCTTCTCCCAGGAAACCAGTGAAAGGACAAGACAAAAATTTTTCTCACCAAAAGGGNTGTCAGGCCCCAGAAGAGACTGCTGTCAAGATCTGGGTCCTTAGGTTCATATAGATGTCTCTGTCCAAATTAAAGTGCAAGTAAGACCGCATGCCAGAGACAACAGTACGGGTTCTGCTGGTAAATATGAGAAAGAGACAAATAGAAAATAAGGAAGGTGAACAGAAAAGGGTTGACAGGGACAGAANAAGGAAAATATCACCACTCCATGAATNCCAACAATNTTCCATTGATCCTCTCCTTGGNNGTGAAGGTTCCCCCGATGAGTCAGTACAAGCTCCAGCCAGGCAGGAAAATCCAGGTACCTCCCTGGGGGTGGCGGGGGGAAGTTTTCCACTGTCTCTTCCAACAGACCCCACATTTGTTGCATCATCAAGGCCTCAGGAATGATTCTGGGGGCACCCTGGGGGCCTTGGCTGGATTAAGGCATCTCCTCCAGTGATCCTCAGTGAATGTGGATGTGCATTCCCAGGGCTGGGGGGGTCCACAGCCAGCTGGTGTAAGGCAGGATGGGCTCACTGCCCTGAGCAGAGGTTACAACACACCCAAACTTCCTCAGGTGGGGGAAATGTGTACAAACTGCNCCCAGCAAATGGGTCTGGGGGCTATGGCTACCCCACCCCCAAGCAATTCACCCCAAAGATGATTCTTAGCACAGCTGCTGGGTTTGGCTCACATTCTTTTCCTCGTTTACTTTTGTAAGGAAAATTAATCCACAAACACCAGAGGTTTATGTCCAAAAAGGAGACAGAGGAGTCCTTTTTGCTTTATTTAAATAAAGAGAGAGGCCATGGGGTATTCCCCTGAGATCTCTCGAGTTTTTGGAGGATGCAGTCTCCTTTTNATCCTGTTTTCCCNGCCNCATTTTCCCTCTCTCTTTCCCCATGGGCTGAGGTACTTGAGAGGCACAGACTTCCCAGAATGCCTGACACCNGAGATTCCCCTCTAATAACCCTCCCTTTTAACTTTTAATTCTTACAGAATTCATAGNATTTACCNATTGCTTCTTTCATCTTCCAATATCCCGTTTCATTTATCAGCGAATCTACGGTTTGTTTGTAAAGGCAAATCTNTTTTCCCATTCATCAGTCAGCAGAATCCGTCCCACTGTTTATCTCTCAATGCTAGTCTTACCTACCAGCAGATCCAGAGCNCGTTTGTAAAGACAAATGCGACATTCCTCCCACTTATTTGTTTCAGGTGGCTGAAGAACGGNTTTTCTCTTTATCTAATTTCAGCAGTTTGACTTTCAGTCCAGAGCCCTGGACAGGTATCCTCAGGGAGGCTTCTTTGGCTGTAGCTTCTGTGCAGTGCTGGAGCTGCCCAGCTATCTCCTGGCACTGGGCTGAGAGTGGCTGCTCCCTGACCAAGACTGGTCTGGGCAGAGCAGAGCAGGGCTTGTTCTTGTTCTCTACAGCACACAAACATAGTGAAGTGACAAGAACAGAAGCAAAGATGAGAGATGGATCTTTCCACGTGGAATCCAAGACAAACAACACCCTGAACAGCCCAGGTGTGAAAGACCCAGACGCTGGCTGTGCAGGGAGTTTTATACGGGGGAGGTTCTAAGGGNGGATACAAACTTCACCAATGGAGGGAAGGCTGGGGAGAAGCACAGGGTGGGGTTTACCTAAACAAGAACCAGTGAGGGAAGCAAGGGGANGAGAATGGGCCACATGGGCCAATGGGGCATCCAGGTTTAGGGGATTTCCAAAGGGGATGTCCAAANAGGCAGCTGGCACAAGGGAGGATTGACAGGGAACTTACTGGAACAAGGGGAGGATCCGGGGTGGATTGACAATTCAGGAGGAAGGACTGAGAACATTCTGTAACAAACGGGGGGTCTTGGGAGATTGATTACTGGGTGGGAGGGTACAACTCAGGGTAGACCCACAACATAGGGGGAAGCAGGAGCAAGCCACTGAAGGAAGAGCACGCTGCAACAAACTTCTTTATATGGTTTTTGTTATAATGAGCAAAACTTCATGTCAGTGTTTGAGGCATGACCTATTTCAGTCTCTGACTGCTGCCCAGGGCAGTGATGGAGTCACCACCCCTGGAGGGGTTGAAGATGTGTATGGACGTGGCACCGAGGGACATGGACTTGGCAATATTGGGGGAAGGGTTGGGCTTTATGACCTTAGAGGGATTTTCCAGCCTGAATGATTTTANGATTCTTCCGGGGCATATCTACAGTACAGCAAAATGAGGCTGAAAGAAGGAAGAGATTTTTCTCCTTTTCTCCCATCAAGAAAACGGAGAGAGGAAGTTTGTTATGCATTGCCTTCCCTGACTACACCACTTACTGGAGCACTGCTTTTCTGTGGCTGTCCTGTGGCTACTTTTCCCTAAAACAACAACTCAGTTGCTTCAAAGTNTGCTGTTTGTCTCACAGATTTCGAAGCAGAAAGAATTTTGTATTTGCTGTGCCATNCTGACATGAGATGGGTTTTCGTCTGTATTTTTCAGTGTCCTGAATAATTCCTGAAATGAAAAGAATTAAAGAGAGGACATACTAGATATTTAATACTTTCACTCAGGAATTTGATTACAGTATGCATCTGATATTAAATAGATGTGAATTACAGTATGCATCTGATATTTAATAGGTATTTAATAGAGGCCCAGAAAGGCCTGTGACAGAAGAAAAATTTCTATGAAAATATCAGGAGGTGATTGACAGGTATCTGTTGCATGTTTGGAAGGGGAAGATACCTGCAAATTATACCAAACCATATTACACCTGATGTATATCCATATTTCTTCCTGAAGATGTAGAGTGAATTAGCTCCAAACACTTGATTGGAGAAATTACCTGTGTTTTCAGGAGGTAGGGTGTGTAATTTCTGTGCTATGTTCAGAAGTCTGTTGATTAGTCATTTTTGTTCTCAAAACTTGAAGACCTTAAGCCACTGTTCTTCGTCTGTTAAAGGTCTTCCTCTTTAAAATGTCTTATCCTTTTAAAAGGGGTTGGAAATCATTGCTCTGGTAACATTAATTGTTTTATCTGCAGGTTGATCTGCAGTCCTGCAAACTCCCAACCAATTGCTATTTGCACTTGTGAGGGACACCCACAAGTGCTCACAAAGATGTGAAAAATTCAATCAGGATTAATTTCACCTCTATTTAAATGTAACTTCACTTTTTGACCACTCAAATTTAGGACAGCAGAAATTTCAATCAGATGAGCACTGGAGTGATTTTTGCGAGCTACTTGCTTTTCTTGTATGCTTTTCATTTGTCCAGCCATCTCCTTCTATCTGTCCTCTACCTTGGGACAAAGTCTGTTTTTCTGCAATTACAGAATAATTTGATAGACTGAATTGTTCAATTAATATTCAAGGGCTGTAAATAGTAAAGAAGTCATTGCATGAGGCTGTGTTTGGCTCAGCCTCTGCCTCTTCATGCTAAGCTAATACAGGAGAGATTTAAAAAAATTATTGTTATATTTATGCTGCATCTGTCATGATAATTTCTCATGAGTTGCTATATTGCCCCCACGAAGTGATTTCATAGTTAGATTATTACTAAACTTGGCTAGTTCACTGTCTCAGAGATACAAAAATATTTTAGGAAACTTAAAATACGCTAGTCTACACGCAGAGATATTAGAAGCAGGNGAAAACATCATCCAACAGCCTTTGATTTTGATTCATGTAATATATCTGTGGAATTTTGCTCAGGAGTTTCTGCATTCTGATTAAACCACAGTTTATCCTTTTTAAGCTGGTCAATCTAGTTGCTATAAAGAAAGTCTGCACAGGATGGTTAATCCAGAATATCCATTTGCATGCTGGTCTGATGGGCTACTTTCAAAAGCAATCTTAAAATCTGACATGAGCATACAGAATATATTTCCTGATAATGTAGTTTTGTGAAATTTTCTGTGTAAATTTTCTGGGTACTCTGATAGTGAACAAAGATTTCATTATTTATTGACTGTGTATATGGGTTTTATTAATTAAAGTTTGANGACTAATACTGGCATATTTACACATGCAAGCAGTTTTTATCATGGTGGGAACAGTCTTTTTGCATTAGCTGGCACTTTGCAGACAACTAAGATCCATTTTTTGAGCAAAGTTCTGGCATGTGGTTGAACAGTAGATATGTGAAATTACAGACCAATGTTTGCATTCATGTCATCNCTTTGTTTTCTCTTCCCTTGTCTGTACTTACACACAGATATTTTCTCATTCCTGCATGTGCACGTTAATTCTATTAATCATGCATCCTCAAGTGTACCCTTGTCTCTATCATTTATGCAATTGTTTATTTTTCCCTGGCTGTTGTGGAATAAATAAACAACTGCATCTTTACACTTAAGTCAGCTGGGTGTACTGCACAATATTGGAAAAGCACAGAACAACAGATTCATCTAGGTTTGAAAAAACCTCCAAAATCATTGAATCCAACCTTTGTCTGATCACCACCTTGTCAACTAAAATATAGCAGTAAGTTCAGTCTTTTCTTGAACACCTTTAGGGATTGTGACGCTACCACTTCCCTGGGCAGCCTGTTCCAATGTTTAATAAACTTTTTAATGAAGAAAGTCCTCCTGATNTCCAGCCCAAATCTCCNCTGACAGTTTGAGGCCATTTCCTCTTGCTGGTTGCCTGGGAGAAGAGACCAAGGCCCACCAAGCTACAAGCTCCTTTCTGGGAGTTGTGGAGAGTGATAAGGTCACCCCTGAGNCTCTCTTTGTCCAGGCTGAACAACNTCAGCTACTCCTCANATGACTTACACTTTAGACCTTCTCCAGCTTCATTGCCAGCTTTGCAATGTCCACATAGACAACATCCACAGCTTTCCCTTTGTCCACCAGGTAAGTGATCTGGTTATGAAAGGACATCAGGTTGGCAGGACCTGCCTTTCCCAAAACCCTGGTGCTGATGCCCTGGCTGTCCTGCAGGTGCCAGGTGGTCACACTGAGGTGTGAGCTTGTCACATCCCGAGGTGTCTCCT
>OAMK01000050.1:3254004-3270369 GCA_900205225.1 Saxicola maurus maurus | reverse complement strand
GGAAGCCAGAGGAATACTCTGGACTCCCACATGAGCTCTGCTCCATAACCCTGCTGGACACAGAGGGCAGCCTAACAGGCTGGTAGTTCCTCAGATTTTCCCAGCCCTTCTTGGAGATGTACATCACACTGACCAACCTGCAGTCATCCAGGACCTCCCCTGTTAACCAGGACAGATGATAAATGATGGGGAGNGTCTTGGCAAGGCTTTTCTGCCAGCTCCCTCCATACTCTTGGACAAATCTGGTCCCGTAGACTTATTAATGTCTAAATTGCTCAGCAAGTCACTAACTACTTTCTAACTAACTACTACTACAGAGGGTGTATTCTGCTGCCTGTCTATTCTGCCCCTGTCAGGGGCCTGGCTTCCCTAAGAATAACTGATCTTACTGCTAAAATTGGANGCAAAGAAGACATTAAGCACCTCAGCCTTTTCCTTGCCCTTGCTGACATGGTCCCTCGCTGTGTTCAATAAAGTATGGAGATTTTCTTTGTCTCTTCNTTTTTTGTTGATGTATTATAAAAACATTTTTAAAACATCTTTCACACTAGTGATTGACCAGATTGAATTATAATTGAACNTTTTCCTTTCTATTTTTCTCTGTACATGACCTAATGACATCATCTTNAGTTGCCTGCCCCTTCTTCCAAAGGTCATAAATTCTCTTTTTTCCCCAGAGTTCCTCCAAAAGCAAAGTCACACTAAGTGACAGATTTAGCTCTTGGCTGATTAAGTGTACTTCAAATGCTTCATTTGTACTGTAATAATTTCCAGCACTGTAAAATAAATATGCATNATCTGAAAGAGAAGGGTTTGCAGAGAAAATTAAGATGGTTATATTATGTGATGTCTAGACACAAGAACTGCCATATGGGATCAGAACAAAAGTCCACTTAGCTCATTATCTTTTCCCTGATAGTAGTCTGGGCATTTTCAGGGGAAAGCACATACAAAAATAAAAAGCATACATGAATTGTTCCCTAGAATGCTTCTCATTTTCNAAAAATAAACCATGGAAAATCTTCCTTTTCTCCCGCTGGATACTGTAAGCTTATCATCATGCTTAATAGGACAAATGCAGGTACACCCCTTTAACTTATCTAAACCATTNTGAACTTACCCAGGATGTTTGCTTTCACAATTCTTTATGGCCAAAAATCCTACTACTTAATTTCACATGCTCATCATATGCTCTTGTGAACATGCTCTCTGATGGTTTCTCTATATATATCCTGTGCTTCCAATGTTTTTGAGAGAGAGAGCACATAGTATTTTCCTGCAGATCTGCTACCTCTGTATTATTCACACATATGGATATACTCTCTCATTAATGTATTTTCCAAGTTGAAAATTCACATTTTATGTAATTTCTCCTTTCGAGCAAATTTGTCTCCTGCCCATCTTGTACTGTATCGANACCAGGCAGAGTAATATGTATCCCACTGTAAAAATGCAACTGTAAAGGATTTCATAATGATATTTTAGCTCTCACTTCCAAAAAATGCTGCTGAAGTGTAAAGGTACCGTAGTCGCAAAAAAGTGACTTGGGCCTCACAGCATGTTGCATTTTCACTGTGAGACTGGAAACTCCATCCNGAGCAACTCTACAGAAAATAATTAGTAATGCAATGCGCTGTAAAAACAAAANCATTACACCAATTATGTTTATAATGCAAACACACTACCTTTAAGTTTTATCACTTCTAAGCTTTCCTGCACAGTTAAGCCTTCTATTACATTATTTTATGCCTTTGGTCAGAGAAGTAANACCTGCACAGCTAATAGTGATCAACCCCTGCTCCCTGAAGGAGGCAACATTTTGTAACCTAAAAGGACTTAAAGGTCATTGTCCTGATAAATACAGACAGGTACCTGCAGCTGAAAACTTCAGGCAGACTNTGAATGAAACACAGAAGCACAAAGAAGATAGAAAGGACAATTAGGACAGCATGCTTTGCACGTTTCAGAAGCAACAAACTCAGTTCAAATTCAGCATTCACACAAGAATTCTCATGTCAGCCTTCAAGTGTCTTTAGCAATCAAAGGGATGCAGAGTGGAACCAAAGCATTCTACAGTACCTGCTGGAAGAGGAGGAGAAATGCCAGCAGTAGAAAGAATACTGTTAACCAAAATATCTGCTCAACAGAGTTATCCTGGATGTGTCTACATAAACTGCAGAGAATGCAGCATGGATTAATCCATGGCAGGTGCTTTGAACACTTAGTGTGAAATATTACGAATATAAACACGAATACAAAAAAAAATGTAGCCCTATGACTGAGCAGTCTGAATGCCCCAAAATCAAGGACTCCAGGAAATTGGAATTCCATATATCAGTCTAGATGAAGCAGGTAAAACCTTGCTGCATTGGTAAATTTCCACTGAATTAAGGAGGAATAGGCTATGTCTGCCAATAGAGATGAACAGTATCTTTCTGCTTCTTATAGACTTAATGATCTGATTGTTTTAAAATCATTCCTTCTTGCTGTTCCTTGGGTTCAATCACTCCCAGTATTTTACCTCAGGAAATAAAGGCATTGTGTTTGAGAAAGGGTTAGGTATGAATGAGCCACACTCCTGGCTTGCTCTCCTTAATGTGACATATGCATCAACTGTGTTAGCAGTTCTACAAAGATTTTATATTGATTTTTGCTAAAGAAAAGAAAATTAAAAAAAAAAAAAACAATTTTCAGGGAAAAAAACCACTCTGGATGAAAAAGGTATGTAACTTAGTTATTATCTCAGACTGTAAACTTCACAATTGCTTTTTAAGGTGATATATGTGAACTTAAAGTGAAAAAGCTTATTTAAAGAATTGTTAAACCTCCCACTCCCATTGCCACATAATTTACAAAATTGTTTATAAATATAGTTCATAGTATTTAGAGCAAAGTTATCAATATGTTTATGCTTATTTTCTTCCAGAGGAATAAATAACAGAACAAAGTATATATAACAGACTCTATTTCCTAAGTAATTTCTTTTCCAAAGCAGATATAGCATTATCAGTATCAATCACACAGATGACTGCAAGATGGAGGACTCCCAGATAAATATTCTAAGACAACTGCATTTTCAGAAATATTTTGTTCATCCTGGCCAATAATGACAAAAAGCTATTTACTGGTACAAAATATATTCTGTAGTAAAACCAATGATGTTAAATCTTAGTTTTAGCATCTCATGCTGGGCTGTGTCCAACACTGCAATGCTAGCAATATTTCTCTTAAAAGAAATTGTCTTGAAAAGGAACAGCACAGTGTAGCTCTTTTCTTTCATAAATCTATTTAGAAATTAGGCTTTATAAAGATGTTTTTGAAATTGTTATGTTCACCAAGACCTTAACTTCTTAATAGCTTGTCTGCTTCTGGTGTAAAAACACATATTTTTGAAATAAAGTGATTCTTTTATTCTCAAACTCTGAAACTATAAATATTAGTTGGAAAACTGCCTTTAACTCTCAACAAACAAACAAACAAACAAACAAACAAACAAACAAACAAACAAACAAACAAACAAACTTCTGAGCAAAAAGTATAGAAAGGTGAATAGAGTCATTCTGACACAGTCCCTATGCAGTTTTGTTAGAGAATATAGACAGAGCATAGATCTAAAAATACATGATTTTGACACAGAACATTAATTTCTTGTATGGTTTTTCATGGTTGTCCCCATGGGCAGAATTCACAGGACATGTATCTATGGGAGTTTGGATTCCCTGTCACTAACTAAGCACCTGAAAGCCAGGCATTATTTCACTTAGCTCCTCTGCTAGGGACAGATTCAATGTCTTCATTCCAAATGACACTGACTCCAGAGCAGTGATGGAATTTCCCTGACTTGGTGGGGTCAGAAAATATTCCTTAGCTTCCAAAGGAAGCACAAATAATCAGTAAGGGACCTTGAGGCAGCTGCTGATAGTTAAAGCCCTCTCTTTCACGTATTACATCGTGGAACAGTGAAAACTGAACACTATTTAAATTAATAAAAAAACGCACAACAGACACCATATCACTAAGAAAGCCAGTAACTTTACTGATTTGTCTGCAAAATACAAATTATACCTTATTTCCAGTGGGAGAATCTTTTGAAATTTTCCCATTTTTGTTCACTACAGACAGCTGAATTAAGTCCCTTGAGATACACAGATGTGGTTTAACTTAGTTATAACATCTTGTCATCTAGTGGCGACAAAGTCCAGCTTATGCCGCTGTGAGCCTCTACTTTAATATTTGTTGCAAATGCTTGTATGCTCCCATTTACAAGCTATTTTGTTATCACCATTGTTTTATGGAAGCAAATCCCCATGAAAGAGAAGAAAAAAAGAAAAAAAAAAAGGATACAACAAACCATCTGAAGCAATCCAAGTGTAATGCCTGCAGTAACCCAGGTCTGATATTAAATACACAGAAGACTTTAGTACTGCATTTTAAATTTTAAATTATTTTTTAAAATGACTTTCTTAACTGACCTTTTTTTGAATCAAACTGAGGTACGGATCAGTCTGAGGTATGAGAAGGGAAGGTAGAAATGCAACACGTGATTATGAAAATAATCAAATGGATACTTTTGATGCAGAAAGTCTGTGGCTCAAAGCTTGGATTGCTCCACATCTTTGGTTAAAATATATTAACAAAAGCCTTTTATTACATCTACAGTCTGAAGCATTCTAACAGACACCAATGTTCCATCAGTCCTTCAAGAGACCTGTAGTGGCAGGAAATTAATGCCATATAACTGACGACATCACAGCAGATGGCACAAACAGGAACAGATGAAGTATGCCATGTTTAGGCAACAGCCTTTATTGAGGTTTCAAGTGGCTTTTAAAAAATTACAAAGCATTTACCTTTAAGGTGAAGGAAGAAGGAAAACAAAACAGCTATTAAATTACAGATAAAAGTGGGTATATAGGATTGCAAATATAATACAAAAGGGTTGACGTCCTTGAAAACAGCCTATGAGTTCTATTCTTATGCTAGCTTTACCTGAAAAAGATCTGAGGGCAACAGCTAATTTTTACACTTGTCATTAAAAATTGCAAAATTCCTCTTCTGGGAAAAATATAAGCCATTTTGTTATAAAACACAACTTTTGAGAGACACTGAAATGACCAAAGCTTTACTATGAATGGCTCGATGCATACAATAAATATGTTGTGCAGATAGGGTATATCATATAATTGTCACCAGCAATTAAACACTAACTGACAACACCTTTTAATAGAGATTNGCTAGCTATAACAATACTTGCAGGTGTCTAGAATGCCACTTCAGGTGTTTAAACTTACAATTAAGAATGTTGCCTAAAACATCGTATAGCGTGGGTTAAGGTAAAGTAAATGTTAATACTCTTTCAGGGCTCTGCCCCAAACTCCTTAAATACAAAGGAATCACACAATAAACCCAAATTAACTTTTGCAAATACAATAAATGGTAAGATACAGATAAAGGAACAGGAAAAGTAGACAGTTATAGTTTACAGAAAGTGACTTCACAATCAAAGTTGTGCTTCTTATCATTAGATCAGTTTGCAAATATGCATTATCCCCCACAATTTTGCCAGTATAAGTTAGTTGCCCTCTGCAGCAGGAACAAGAGGGCTGACTGGCATTTATTTCCATGTGATTCTGTTCTACTCGTGTTTATACAAAAAAATCACTGTCAGAGTTAATATAAATTGCCCAGGCAATACTTTTCACGCTACTTTCTGCTTTGTTACTTGCAGTAATATATTACACTGCATTTTCATTATATGATAGCTTTCATTTTTTTTCATGTGTTGCTGAGGCAAATCGCAAGGTAAACTATTAATATGGCTATTCTTAATATATCAATAGACCTAATCCCCTTCCCCACTGAGAAGTTTCTACTACAATACTAATAAAATTGTGTTTTTTCTTGAAATGACAAGGTATATTTGTGATACGTTTGCATATTTTTGACACAATAAAGTTTAAAATTCTCAGAAGAGAATGAGTACAGGATAATCTGAGGGTGAAGAAAGTGGCTTAAAACACAGGGTTTTTGTGTTTTAAAATTGATTGTGGGCCCCATGTTACCTTTTGCTTTGTTTTGTTTTGAGTTTTCAAATTTACTTTATTTATTTATTTTTAAACATGCGTATCTTTGTTTACCCTGCAGTTTGCTACACGAGATAAGATGGATGCATTAGTAGCACAGTGTTCTGCTTAACGAGTTTCCAGATTATGTACTAGCCCCTGCACAGCTGAAAGTGCCTGTAAGGCAGGCTTCTGTAAAGTCATGGTAAAGTGAAGAGCCTATGTCCTAATGCACACTGTAGTCTGATCATCATTCTCTACTACAGAGAGGTACACTCCATCANTGAGCAGTGCACAGCAACTGCATGTAAAGGTGGAAAAAAGAGTGTGGATTTTTCACTTCAAAGTACTTTGTGCTGACGTTCCACTGTCGCAGCTATGTTCTTCATCATAATGTCAATGTATGTAGTTGAGACCTAGAAGGACTCTTAAAAAAGGAGAAATATTACACTTTTACTATGGCACTAACATTTTGCTTAAACACTTTTTCCCTCCAACAGAAAGATTAAACTGAAATACTTGAATATACCGTTTTTTTTCTAAGATACAAGAGGGACAAAGAGGGCCTTGTAGAAAATGACACATTCCCTCTGGTCAAGCTATCTTAGTCAAAGGAACAATATGAGGCTGGAGAAAACGTGGATGCTGTGTGCTGAAGCAGGTCCTGCTCTGGTGTAAACACACAGGGAGCGTTGCTCAACAACATGCCCACTGTGAGATGATGTGACTGCAAGAGGTCCATGGGAACCAAGGACCAGATGGCCAATGTTGGCTGTGTAAAATCAACTGATTCTGAACCACCCTTTAACTGATGATCTCTTTAAGAATTTTATGTCTGTGAGAGGGGAGGAATCTATACAACAGGCACTTTTGTGCCAATCCCTCCCTTTGCCTCCCCCTGCTGCTTCGGCACGTGTTTACCTGCACTCACTGACAGCTGTTAGAGCTGCACATTCAATTCTGACAGGCAGAATNTCAGCTTCATTAATGAGAAAGGGCCAAGTTACACCACTTTGTCTTTTAACCCATGGAAACTACAGGATACGCAGGACATTAAGTAATAGAAGGGCCCTTAACTTGTTACAATGCACAAAACAGCATGAAAGAACTAATCAGTATATACAATGGATGGCAGTTCACCCAACTGATTGTAAAATGCTGTATTAAAATGATTTAAGTTGTTACACCATGGGTAAAGTCTAATTGTTTACAGATCAGTCTTTGAACAGCTGACTTTGATCTGTAAAATGTATACCCAGTAAAAGAAAACCGAAAGAAAATAGTTAAATGTGCAACTGCACAAATATAATTCCCCACTATCAAGAGAACAAAAACTTTTGCTATTACCATAATTATTATTATATATTAGAAAGCTATACACAAGCATGTTAATTTCACAGATTTTTTTAAAAGATTCTTAATATTTTATATAATTAGAAATACACATTTCAAAAACAAAACTTCTGCAAAGAGAAAACAGTTATCTTGGTTAGCAAAGCATGGAGTTCCTCAAGGCTTAGGGTAGTGCTTTCTATACAAAAAAGTCCTTTTTGTTTGTTTCTTCAGGACTGCTTAAAAGATTAGCAAAGCTATCAAGGAAAAAAGAACACATTTTGGCTTAAGGAAACTACAAAAGCCACAAATGCTTTGCAAACTCTGTCTTACTTTTTAATATGAAAATAAGCAAAATGTAATGTACATATTTTTATACTTTTTTATTTAATAAGTGATGCAGACCCAGAATTTTAAAAATTAAGTATGTCAGCCCTCGAACTCAACATTTCTGTAAGTATGGTCCTCTTGAAATGGTTTGATCCTTTTTAACTGAGTGCCATACTCTAACAAAATGCCTGCATGTTTGTGAGCATTTTCAGTATGTTAGGTGACCCAGACTTTTTCTAGCATCAATTCATGGCCACCCAACTGCTGGGTCTGTCAAAACATCTGTACATTTTTTATATGTTGCATAACAGCTGCTTTCTCTCTCAGTAAAGATCTGCCATTTCTGGCAAATGTTTTCATTTTGTCTATTTACATGTAAATAACGTTGAACCTGCAACATGACACTATCTATTGTAACATACATTTTGCAAGGGAGCACAACAGTGAAAAGAAGTTAGCCATAAAATCTATTTTGTACAAGTGTTCTGTTGTACAACTCAAGTGCTAAGCTTATCTCAGCATTTCTGTTTATCCTTATACTGCATCACTGAGGCAAGTTAAAAGTACTTTTACAAAACAGAGTACCTGACTTTTTTTTTTTTTTTCCACACACGGCACATATAATGCATATCGACCCTTTCCCCCCTCCCCCCTCCCGTTAAGGTATAGCACACACACACTGCAAGAAAAAAAAAAAAAAAAAAATCCCAACTAATAGGTAATAATGTTATCATGTTGCCCATCCTTCAGAGAGCCGCATGCGCTTGACAGAGGGGCTTTCCCTTTCGTCCGGCGAAGGTCTGGTGAGTCCAATGGGGGAGTGGAATTCGTTCCGGTGGTCTTCCCGGTCGCTTCCATCGTAGGAGCTGCTGCAGCTGCTCAAGCTGTCGACAGGAGATCTGCCCGCCTCGTGGCGCGAGTGCTGCGGGAATCTCGATGGGGTGGCGGTGCGGTCTCTAGGAGGAGAAACAGGTTCTGACTTGATGCTGAGGCTTTGAGTAGAAGGCAGGGAGAGATTTGTACTCTGAGATAAATGAGTGCTAGTGCAAGCTCTGTAGGAGGAAAGGAAACCCAGTTACAGACGGGGAGGAGGCATGGAGCCCCCAGATATGCACAAACACTCACACCGAACACCAGCGCAAAGGCTCGCACAGCACCGGCGCATGCAGAGACCCTGGGGCTGCTGCNGAGCAGAGCTCGGGCATTTCAGGAGATGAGCACCACCACAGCTGTGGTCAGATCAGCTTGGAGACAGGTCTCACTTTCAGTCCCTCTCTCCTTTTTTAAAAAATTAAGTGTCATCGCAAATTCGGGAAGGTGAGCCCTTTGCATTGTTGCAGCCACCTGCAGGTTTCTGTACAACTAATAATTAATTGTGCGTGTGTGTATTGGCTGAGACGGGAAGCATGGACTTTCTGCTGGGTTTCATCCAATTAATTTGAGTGCACCCCACTATTTTTATTGTGTTTTGTTGTGACATGTGACTTCAGATGCAAAACAGAAACAAAAAAAAATCTGGCCTGGTAATTTTTGTACTTTTCAGAATAGAGTTGAAAATTACTGGTCCTAATATTGACATCAACAAAATAGCACAGGCAGGCAAGGATCTAGATATGATTTTAGGGTTTAAATCTTTAAATTCTATTTGAATCCATAGTTCAATCCAGAAAGCATTTGGATAAACTACAAAAGGGAGCCTGAGGAATAGTCGAGGATGACAGAGGACTACACTGTTTGCCCATAGGGAAGCCAAGCTCGAGGGATGTGGACAGGCTGCTATGCTGAAACTTACTCAAAGGTAAAATGTATAAATATTCTAAGCGTTTTTTTTTTTTTTGTTGGTTTTGGTTTTTTTTTTGGTATGTAGTGGCAGAGGAAAGACAAAGCAGGCAGGGAGGAGAGTGAATATTGGGATCATACTTTATTTCTATGGCAGAAATGAGATTACTTTCATCTGCACAACATTTTGTACAAAAGCACCACCTCCTGGCAAATCCTGACTTTTAGTTATTAAAACAGAATTCTCAACGTGCAGTTCCCATNATGTTCTACTTCAGGGACCATTTGCTAAGCTAAAGCAAGTGTCTTATGCTAGAAAGGGAATTTCTAGTTTTCTATTCATGAGCATTTATTTATACAGGGATANGAAGGCAGTAGGAGCAACAGACTGCCTGACTTCACAAGATTTTAAATCTAAAGGGATATGCAGGCATTTCTAATGCAAGAAGATGTAATATTGGGATTTGGAAGGAATTTCTAAGAATGTAGAAGAAATTTCTAAGAATGTAGAGGACACAGGTCCAGAGTTACATTAGGTGGAGACTTTTCATTTTCTGAAATACTCTCTCTGCTTTCCCTAGTGTCTCATCAACTGAGAACTGAGTATTACTTAACATTTACTACTACTTTGATGAATATTTTTCCTTCTGATAGATTTAAAATAAAACTGTATGGGTTCAATATTGAATAATATCATCTGCTTTTATNAGGAATTGCTGCAGTGTGTAATAATGAATGGATCTTGTTAGAAAACAAAAACAGGGTGCTGTACCTGCAATTTTTTCATCAACCCTTCATTTCTATACAGACAAATTTGTCAAATATGCAATGAGCCCTTCCCTAAGTTACAGAGTTCATGAGTAATAGCCTTCCCAGTAAAAAATGTAATACTTTTATTTTTTCAAAGAGGATATTTTCTTTATAGTGCTTCTGTAAATATTAAATTAACACATATAGGAAACTAAATATAAGACTTTTCCATTCCAGCTCAGTGAAATATTCCACTCTTCCTGAAAAGTTGTTNAAAAAAGTCCAAAGAGAATCAAATACACATTTCTTTTCATTTCCAGTGACTTTATTTTTGTGTTGCTTAGGAGATCCTAGACTTCACCTGAGTAAACAGTTTGTCAGCTTAGTATGATAAGATTACATGTGATTTTACATGCCAAGCTTATAGCTAAACTTTCCAATTTAAATAATAAAGCATGGTGGAGCTTGGAGATTTGATTTGGAAGTGTTTGATTTGGGCAAATGACATGCCATTTTGCAGAGCTGGGGATAATTAAAAAAGATAAAAATAGACAAAAAAATAACCATATTCAGTCAAATTTGTTCACATAGAACATACTGGCATTTTAACATTTTACTGTGTGACAGCACCCANAGGAATAAATCTAGAGGGATAAACTGAATTTCAATGATACAGAGCTAGTATTGCTGTACTGGAATATTGCCTTTTAAACAGTGCCTCAGGAGTATGAGAATGCACCTCTTAAGAGTTTTCTTCAGATTCCTTGTGAATCAGCAGCAGTNTTACATAATCACCTAGCATAAAAATTAGCAGCAGTTTTATAAATGCTTCAGGCTGATTTGAATTTTGAACACCCTTTTTTTTTGTGGGTTTTTTTTGGGTGGGTTTTTTTTTTTGTTTTTTGTACATTTGAAAAACGATAATAAATTGTTTTGGCAGGTTAGCAGGTTAAGACTGAATTTTTGAGGTTTGAAACAGTATTAAAATAATATAAATTAATCATAGCACTTATTGTGATTCACATTTTTTTCTTTCTAAACATAGCCTCTTGCTGCTGAAAGTATTTCTGAAATTTGATATCTTTTTATTTGATTATAATTTGCAATATTGCATTAACTTTTTCTGAAACATTTTTATGAGAAGAAACGTATGGTTACACAAATGTGTAGATGGTGAAATAACAGTTTTTAAATCCATATTCTAAATAGAGGATTGACCCCTATTTAGAATGAAAGGGGCACAATAAAAATGGGAATTCTCTCTGCTGCAAAATGATGTAATTTCCTGTGTAGGTATGTGTGGGTGTAGAAACAACTGTTTGCACTTTAATGTATCAAAGTATATTTTACACTGTTGCTTCATATAATTGTAATTCATATAATGAATTTGGCCCAANAATGCCCTATTGTAATCATGTGAAATCTTTGCTAAATTCCCTGGTAAACAAGCAGGTTTTGGATNTGGAAAAACTACTGAGAAACTAGAAAAAAAAGATTCAAAGGTTTGTGTACAGTTATGTGCACTGAATAGGGCTGGGCAGTCCACTTATGCAGACATCATCAGCTTTTCCCACATCTTGTATGAAAACACTTCATTTTATGGGGAAATGGAGAAATTGAATGTTTTAACTTGGCACACCAGTCCCTTTTGAGGCCAGTGTAGTTAAAAATCTGATGTTTATTCGGATTATGACTGGCCACATGGAGAAATGATGTTTCCTATCTGGTTTCCACAGGGAGCATCTACACAGCTCTGCTGTGTGAGGAGTGGGCAGCCAGACAGGGAGCCAAGAGCTTGGGATGATGACAGCTCTGCCTGAATCTCCACAGGGTATTAAATCTCAGCATGCTGGTTTTTCTAGAGTGAGAAGGTGCTTTAGTGAAGGAAGGAAGCCTCATACACCTTTTCTTCTGTACCCACTCTCGCTTCCCTAAATCAGTTCACTTCCCTCTTGATATAATTTCCCTCCATAAATGCATGTAAAGGGCCATTGAAAATTCGTGGCTAAATTTNTTTATGTAACTTTGGTTATGTGCTAATTTGTATCAAGGGAAAGATATTTTTGACTTACTGGCAATCCAACTTTTTCCCTTCTCTCTCTCTCTTTTTTTTAAGGTAAAAGCTAAGTGGTTTTTAGTTGGTTTTGTTTATTTTTNAAATTATTTTCTGATCAATGTAAAAGCAGCATATGATTTTCTGTGTCAAGACATTTTGTTTAGCTCTCACATGTTAAGGTTTACACTTTCAAAACATGAATTTAAACAAAATAGCATGAAACTGAGTTACTAGAACATCTTATTTATAGTAGTGGCATATGAAAAAAAGGCTCAATCTGAAATACATATGATTTTTATTCAAAACAAGAAAATTGGCAGAACTGATACAAGTAAATTAAACATGATGTAACTGTTTTCAAATTTTTCAGTAAAAATAGTTTAATGGAGAATATTTTTCTGTGTCTTGCTATAGTTATTATCTAATCAAAAGTTTTTGTAGCTAAGCAATAATCTTGCTATATAAGCAAGATAATTTTTATTACTAATGCATTTTATTTATTATTTTTTTATTCATGTGGATATAAGTTTGGAGAAACATACCTTACATAAATAATTATCTATACTGAAGCATCTTCAGATTAAATATTTTTTATCTCCCTGCATTAATATTTTAGGAAAGCAAAAACTCCACTTGTGGATGTTTCTTTTAGATGAACACTGTCTCTTAGGCTGGGAAATGTGAATGTAAGAGAACATATTCCATAGGATTTGTGCATAAAAAGTTTTGATAATCTATTATGAAGTTTGGAAAGGACTTCCCTTCTGGTTATCAGCAGTTAACTTCTGGTAGCCTTTTTGGTACATGTTAAATAAGCAGTAAGAGACATTCATTGGTACTATTCAGCCAAATTCCAAAGTTTTGGAAGGGACTGATATTCAGTAGAATTTGTGTATGTGTTTTTTTTCACATGTAGAGGCAATTAAAAGGCCAGGACAATACTATTCTGTTTTTTAACGCAAAAAGTTGAAATGCCTGGCTTGTTGGAATGTCCCAGTCANGTCTAAAGAGGTTCTACATTGTTGTGCTGTTCACCAGGCTTGGCAGAAGGCCCAAAGCTGGGCAGACAGGGAAGCTGNGCTATTTGCATGTCCTGTGTATTTGCCCTCTGGTCCACCAGCACTAATGTGGCTCCCAACTGCACAGTCAGCTTGAGGAACTAAGCTAGGCTGCAGAGATCTCCAGTTACCTGGAGTTCTGACAGTGCTACTGAAATTCCTGAGGACTTATCTGGAGCAAGATAATACATCTAACCCTGTCTTACTCTGCTACTAATCACATTCTTGTCATGCATTGAGGAAGCAGAGCTGATTTTCACCTTTGGACTTTGGTGAAAAACAAAACCTGAAGGAGAGCTGGAATGTCTCTTCCATTAACTGTTCTCTCACAGCTTTTTTTAGCCTACTGTTAACAACAAGCATCTCACAGCTGCCAAATCTTTTCAGTATACGACCTCACTAAGCACTGAGATTTATGTTGTCAAAGCCTTTCTGGATGTGTTTTCTCAAGTATGTGAAGATGACTTAATTTTGTTTCATTTTTAAAATCTTTTTGCAAATTCTAAGTCAGGTTGACATGGACTGGATGTGTTCTACAGAATTTCAAGTTTTTGAAGTAATCAAAAAAGTTAAAACAGATGCTCTTGCATGTAGAACTCAGTGAGTAAAATGGAGGTTTAAGATTTTCTGAAGTGATAGAATATTTCTCCAGAACTGTCTGTGAACCAGCTTTCATAGCTGAATTCACTTACAAATCACTGAAAAAATAATAATTATAAGAGTAGCAACTCAGAGTGTATTCCACAGCCACAGACATTACACTTTGACATTCTGTGATATGAATCAGAAACAGATCACAATGTCTGACATATTTTATGTATATTTAGTTTAGGAGTTAATTTATACTTTTTTAAGGCTAACCAAATAGCTTTATTACATTCCTTGTTATGGTACCATTTGTTTATACAGTGACATGTGAGCTTTCAATTTATTTGAGAATTTATGACTTTTGTTGTACATTAAGTCCGAATGCAGCCCCAGAAATATTGCAAACTCAAAAAAAAAAAAAGTGTAAGAGAAAGATATTAAGATTATTTTTTTCTAGCACAAGTATTTCAGTTGTATGTTTTAATGACATTTGTCCCTATATAACTTAGTTCTGCAGAGATGAGGTTTAAAAAATTTGTTTCCTTTGAAACATTTGCATAGTTTTCCTTAAAAACCCAAGTTATCAACACAGTAAAGACATGAAAATAAGTTACAAAAAGCATTTAGATAAAGAAGAATAATTTTGAAGTTTAAATCACATTTAGAGTATTAAATCATTCCACACTGTGTCAACAATATTGGAAAAGAGAAGTGCATATGTGGAAGACTTCTTTCTGAAAAATAGGTTTTCCTTTCAATTGCATATGAATTAAATTTTTGCCTCATAAATACACTCCTGCTGTTTTCAGCTTCTATTTTTATAACTAAACCAACATGTCTAACCATCCCTTAACCATACATTGTGTGGCTGTGTGGCATGCCTATGGTGTTGCTCAGTAGAAACTGCAGATACCAGAATATTTGAAAATCGTGCACTGTTCACTTAAATGAGCCGAGAGGTTGCTTGTTCAGGTGATTTCCCTGTGTGGATTTTCACACTTCTAAAGATCCTGAGGTGACTGAGCACTGTGTTTCTCTGGTACTTGAATAAATATTGTAAAATTAGCCACTAGAGGGCAGGAATACCTGCACTCCTCAGCACAGGCACATCACAATTTTTNTGTTCTTTGGCCTGATCATGCTATTTTCTCATAGAAATCATCTCCAAATAAATGAAATTTGAATTTCAGAGTTGAGCAGAAGGGAGTATGTGATTATTATATAAGTTTAAGGCCTAATCTCAGGTCAATTAATTATGTAAGTCTTACTTTATTAAAATATATAAAAAAATTTCTAGTTTACTGTAAATGTTTGTGCAACAGTAACTGGAAATTAAAAGCATAAATAGTAAATATGGCATCAGTACAATATAGGTGTTTGGCTTTAGTAGTGAAATAAAATGCTATTTAAAGAAATATAAACTAAAACATAAACAATGCACTGCTGAGAAAATGTCATGAACACAGAATATTTCATTGTAGCTCCCTAGCAAACTTTCCATGAATTATATTGTTCCAGGTTTGCAAAATCTAGTTTTTCCACACAGTAANTATGTTCTGGTTTGTTATCTTGACATATTTCACATTTGGAATTACTGGGGAGACTGAAGGCACTGTAGGACAGTAAAATAGAAAAAAGCATTGCTTACCCCAGTTGACTGAGGGCAGATGGTGGCATGTTATGTAGGTGTTGCTGTTGCCAGCCAGTCACAGAACCAAGATGAAGAGCGCTGGCTGTATTAAAACCAGAGAGAGATGATATATCTGCACTACTCAGAGAATATTCTAGATTCGAAAACAGAAAGACAATAATTAAGAGAGAATTAAAGAGGAAGCAATTAAACAACAACTAGCATTTTCACATCACTTTATAAGCCTTCTAATTTTAATTACACCAATCACGTTAATTTGCAGCAGAAAAAGTAAATCTTCCACTTCCCTCAACTCATTAACTTGGGAGCAAATAATGCACTGATAATTATTCTGTAATCTAGCAGGGCTTTACTGAATCTGGCAGATCTAAAGCATTCTTAGCCTATGAACTCACCATAACTACAAATGGACTGTCAGAAAGGCTTGAAAAATGTAACATTTTGGTTACAGCCTTCCTGTCAGAGCCCAGCAGGCAGCCTGCTCCTGAGCAGTGTGTGTGTTCTCTAAATGTGCGGGATCTGTGTGTGACTGTGCGCTCTGCACGGCAGCAATGCACAACAGGAGCTGCAGGGATGGATGCCTTGAGCCTCCACTTCTGCACCCTGCTAGGTAGGGAGGTGTGACAGCCANCAGAGTTACTGAACTCTGCTGTGGAGATAGTGAAGCTGCTCATCCCTGGCTTTGGAATGTGTGTTGGGTTGGTGTGGCCAGAAATGTGTATTCTGTCCCCACCTGTTAAAACCGGCTGGGGCAGTGAT